>PVJX010012441.1:0-50323 GCA_004027295.1 Dolichotis patagonum
GGACTGCATGGGAGGGAGACTGGCTGCTCCGAGGTCAGCTGCGAGCTCCAGACAGCGTGAGGACAGAGGCTGGCCCTGCTGATAGGAGGACGGAGACCCCTGAGTTCTCCCCCCTGACAGCCAAGCACTGGTCCCTCCTTTGGCTGCTACATCCAGTGTGGCTGTGTGTGCAGCAGGGACCTGACCAGTCACAGGTCTGCTTCGGCCCAGCTCCTCGCTGCCCAGGGCCCAGGGTTTGCACAGCCCTCCCCTCCCCCACCGGGCCCTCCTCGCCAGCTACACCCCTCCTCACTCTCCTGGGCAGCAGGCAAGGGGGCCAGACCCGGGGGAGCCTGGGCCAGCTCGCATCCTCGTGCTGGTCTTGACTCAAGGGTCACCCCACGGGACTGGACAGCCCAGCGTGGCTCCACTGTGTGGGGTGCCTCCTGCACCCCCACCTTCCCCGGGGATCTTTGTCCTGCGAGCCCAGGTGGCATGCGGCCTTGGGCAGAGGCTGAGAAGGGCGGTCAGGCCGGGCTGGGTTCTTACCGCCTGGTAAATGGCAGGCAGGACCTGGTAGGCTCCTGCAGAGAAGAGCAAGGGGAGGGGCCCTGGAGGGCACAGACTCCGCCTGGTCGGGGAATGGGGTCCATGCTGCCTGTCCCCCTACAGGCACCTGGGTTCCTGGTTCAGACCCAAGCCGAGCCAGGCCTCTCTGTACCAAGGGCTCCTTGGCCACGCCTGGCCCTGTTTGGCCCTGGGACACAGAGCTCAGCGCCTGCCCCTGCTCCACTGCCCAGAGCAGGATGGGTCAAGGCCTCTACCCGGCCCGCAGACCCCCTGAGGCTCCCTCCTCAACAAAAAACCAGCCTCCGAAAGCCACTGGCCACTTTTCTAGACATGTGGCTGCAGGACAGGAGACACAGTTCCTGGAACTCGGGACTCGGCCTCTGCACCGGCGCTGTGGAAGGTCAGCCTCACGCTTAATGAATGCGGACTGTGTCCCTAATGAGGACGAGCTGGCCGTGACTGGATACTTGGGAGGGAATCATCGCAGCGGGGCAGGAAGAGGCATGGGCAGGGACTGCCCGAGCTCTCCGGAGCGGGCCGCTGGTCTCGCTCAGGGTTAGCAGGACACTCCTGGGCTGAAGTCAGTGACATCCACAAAACCAGCACACACTGGACACAGCTCTCCATGCCTCCCTGGGCCTCAGTGCCCCCCACACTCCCACCCCCATCAGAACCCTCCCACCACCCGCCCCAGCACCCTCGGTCACAGAGGTGCAGAGGTGTTCCAGCCTAAAACATCCCTTGAAACAGGTCTGCCACAAGAGAACAAGCCCCAGAACCCAAGGTCAAGGCATCCCCAGGGCATCTCACGGGCCGAGGAGCTGTGCAGCTACAGCGCACGGGGGTGGGGGGAGGCAGGATGCCACAGGAGCTGCCCCTTCCTGTTCACCCACTGTGCCTCTTTTTGCTAGGACAGGAATAGAAGGCAGAGGAGCAGTGGAATATTACTCAGCACTGAAAAGAAATGAGCTATCAAGGAGGAAACGTAAATGTAAATTGCTAACAATTTTACTCTGTGACATTCTGTAAGAGGCAAAACTATGCAGACAGCAAAGAGATCTGGGATATACAGGGACTGAGGGGAGGGAGAGGGACGGAGGTGGAACCTGGAGGTCTGTAGGGCAGAGAAGCTGCTCTGCATGGTGCTGTGGTGCCAGGCCACGTTATTAAGTACTCATCGGCCCACAGCAGGGAGGCCTTGTGCAGGCCGGACTCCCAGCGAGGAAGCACCTGTCAGCTTAGGGACTGCAGCCAACCACCCACTCTGAGGGATGAGGACCAGGCAGGGGGCGCCTCAGAGCTCTGTGCCTGCAGCTCAGCCTTGCTCTGAATTTGTCACTGCCCCAAAAGCTTCTGATTAAAAGGGACGACAGAGAGAAGAGAAAAGAAGAAAAGAAAAAAAAACCAGATGTGGTGATGCCTGCCTGTAATCCCAGAACTCTGGGAGGCTGAGGCAGGAGGACTGCAAGCCCAGCCTCAGCAACTTGGTAATTTAGTGAGACCTGTCTCAAAATAAAAACCAAAAAGGGCCAGGGATGTCACTTAGTGTGAAAGTCCTGGGTTTAAGGTCTGGTACCACAAAACAGGGACAGGGGAGGAAAGGGGGGGGGAGGAGAGAGAGGGGTAGAGGGAAGGGGTGTGGGGCCTCCTTAGGTGAAGGAATGTCCAAGACAGAGCCGGCTGTCTGCCCAGGTCTGGAGAGAAGACCTGTCCCCAAGGAGGGAACCCCGGCCCCGCCACACACCCAGACCTTCTCCCCGGCCCCTGAATTGCATGTTTCCGGTGTTACTATGAAATCTCCTTCCCCAAAGCCAACAGCAATGCCTTGGCCTCAGACGCTGCTACTGCCTATGAGAAATATTTCACAAGGTGGAAAATCTGAGAAATTAGAACTTTTCCCGCTTCCAAGAAGCCAAACTCACAGCAACGCGCTGAGTCTCCCGACCCTCACGGGAGAGGGCCCCGCAGTGGGGACCCAGACGCCCTGGGGAGGGTGCGTCCATCTTCTGCCCACGCTCTTGGCACTCGCAGCCGCCATTGGGGGAGCAGGTGGCCAGCAGCAGGGGTGGCCCTGTGTCCAGCATCTTCACGCGGTTACAAACCAAACCTCGGAGAATGAGACGCTGGGACCCAGAGCAGCCTCGCATGTCTCCCTCCAGACCAAAGCTCCATCCACCTCTTCTTATTTCTTCTTCCCCCCGCTGCGTTTTCCTCCGTTTTTGTTGTGATGAAACACGTGTAGAGTTTACTGTCCGCGCTGTCTTGAACGCCAGCTCGGAGGCAGCGAGCTCCCTCATCGCCGCCTGCATCCAGCTCGGCCGCTCTAGTCATCCTGGACAGAAACGCTGTGCCCGTCAGACCCTGACCCCCACCCTCCCCGCCTGCCACCCACCGTCCTGCCCTTCGTTTCCCAGTTCGACCCCCTGCGGGACCTCCGCAGTGGCATCAGTGGCATCTGTGCTAGGCCTGGGCTGCTTCTCTCAGCGTTCCGGCCTCGAGGTCCAGCCACACCGGCGCGGTGTCAGGGTTTCCTTCTTCCTCAGCCCAGATGAAAATCCTATTTCGTTCCAGTCCAGTGTGCATAGGCCCTGCTGTGTCCGTCTGTCTGTCTGTCCATGGGTAGTGGTGTCTCCGTGTTTGGGCCCCTTGAGCCTGCGGCTGTGGATACGGCGCCAGACGGCTGCTCGTGCTCGACTTTGGGGCTGACACCCGAAGCCGAGCTGGTGGGGTTTTCCTTGCAGGTGTCCCCTTAATAAAATGCTCCGCGAGTCTGCCTGCTTCTGAACTCTGGAGACGAGCCACTCCCGCTGCGCGGTTCTTGGCCTTGCTGCTGTCCCGGGACGCTGACCTGCACCTGACCGCCGCGCCGGGCGCTCCTCTGAGTCATCGGCTGCACGGCCTCCGACAATGCAGGCGGGTATTTGGGGGCCTCCAGGGCCCAGGTGCTGCTTGGTGTGGTGTCAGGTGCCAGCTGGCACCCCCACCGGCAGCGCATGAGAGCGCCGGGATCCCATATCGAAGCGCCACTCGTTTAAGCAAGGCCTGGGACAGGTCCAGGCGCGGTGCGAGATGTGCGCATGCGCAGAGCATCCCGCCAGCCCCCCCCCCCTCCAACGCGTGTGCTCTGGGCCTCTGCGCGCCCCTCCACCGAGTCCTCTGTTCTTTGCTGCATTACAGCCTTTGTGTCCTGGTTGAAAATTCTCCACGAGTTTCACGGATTCCAGCGTCTTTGCTCTCCGTGTGGTGCCTTCTGATCAATGCCATTATTCACTTGGTGACTTTACCGACCTTTTCCCCAACAGCGAAAGCCTGAGGCCCGGTCATGGTCTCTGAAGTCACGGGATGGCCGTGCATACCGCCCTGAGAGCTCACGTTGGCGCTCATCTTTGCAAACACCACTCACCTGAGTGCACCCGTGGACGGGACGAGACGGCATCTGTTTACGTGCCCCCCACGGGCTTCCAGCTTTCCGGGCTGCGTGCTCTGTAACTGCACCTGCTCCCCCGTCACTTACCCACGCCCCCAGGCAGACACTCTGGTGTCCACACCTGTCTGCCCCGCCTCCACACCTCCTCCACTGCTGCCCTGGGGAGGCTTCCCCGCTCCCAGAGCTGTTCCGGCTGCCTCCGCCACCCTGCACTTTGTATGTGTTGGAAAATCAGCTTTTGGATTCGGCCTCCCCCTCCCCATTGGGTTGTGATTGGTATTGATTCCAATCTACAAAGAAGTCAGGAAAATTGTCGCCTTTACTGTATTGATTCTTCTGATCGGGCTCTACGATTTCTCCCTCACATATTGGATCTGCTTTAATTTCTCAGGATTCATGTGCTGCTGGCTATCGTGGCTCGAATTTCAAGGTTCTTACAGGTGCGGTTCCTCAATTTAACCTCCTCCTCGCTGTCTGTGTATTAAAGTCTCACTGCTCACCGTGCCTTGTCTGCCATGCGGAAACCCTGAGCGTCTCTGGGACAACAGTGCTGGCGCCTGTTACCACCGGCTGCCACCACGGCAGGCTCTCTCTTCTCCCTGCGTCACCTGCCCTCCCGGGGGCAGCACCGCTGTCCTCTCTGATCCCGAGGTGGGAGCAGGTCCACCACCTCCTGGCCTGAGGCGAGGCTCACGGTCGCCCTTCCACAGGAAGAAGGGTCCCTCGCCCTCCTGGAATGCTCCACGAGGCTTTTCCAAGTCCTGAGTGGAAACCTAATTTTATCAAAGTGTTCTGCACCACGAAAAGGATGTTTTCTCCTCCAACGAGTTGCTCCAGAGGGTACTTCTGACGGACTAAGTCTTCTCCAAGTCTTCACAAAGGCGCGGTGTCACTTCACATGCCCAGGTGCTGTGGCAAGGCCACGTCTGGCCATCAGTCCCCCACTTCCGGGGCTCATTCCTGGGGAGCCCAGCTGTGGGACCAGGAGCCTCACCTGATGCCCCAGTGTCACCAGGACACCAGGGACCCCCACCTGTCCCCCCACTCATGTTTTAAGCCAGAGCTTCTGTCACCAACCCTGCCCCACCACACACAACCCATCCCCCTCTGCCGCCTGCCGGTGTGGCCAGAGCCCAAGCTGCCCACGCCAGGACGCTCTTCCTCTTCAGGACCCTGCCTCTCCTCCCTCAGACGCCTCAGCTGCCCACCACCCAGCCTCACAGCAACCTGGGTTCCTTTCACTGGGGTGTGTGTGTGTGTGTGTGTGTGTGATGGGGGGGTCATTACTGTCCCACCGAGTGACATCATAATAGGCTGCTGTCCCAGGAGACAAAGCCTTTTGGAGACACCGAGGAGACATGTTCTATTTATGTCGTCACCAGTGAGACAAAAGTGGAAATAGAGGGGTGCAAAATAAACATCTGGAGATTGAGTAGAACAATAACGTTTGTCCCCTGTTATTTCTGGAGCCGGCCTAAATTATGCCCTGCACAGCACAGAAAGAGATTTTTGTGTGTGTATATGCAGGTGGATTAATAAAAACCCATTGAAATGCAAAACGAAGGGTCCCCCACACCCCTCCCAAACAGAGGCAAGCCATCATCCAAGGTCCTTCTGGGAGATGCAGAACTCTGGGGGCTTCCTGCCCCGACCCCAGAAGGCTGGAGAGGCCTACACTGCCAGTCACAGAAGCTCTGATGGCCAATGAGTGAGGACCACCAGCTCCAGCCCACGGGGCTCTCAGACCTCTGATGTCTCTACTCTGGAAAAGAACAAATTCCAAGCTTGTTTCACTGCCTGTATAACATGCCTCACTGCTGAAAGTCCAGTGGTGCCATCTGCTGATGACGCCACCCAGCACAGCTGGGCACAGCCCGCCCAGCCCGAGAGGAGCGGGCCTGGCTGACCACATGTGCACACCGTGGTCCACAGGTATGCGGCTGTCTTTGAGTGGACGCCAGGTCATTTCGTTCCACACCTGCCCTTTAGCTGAGGGCTGTATGGCCCAGGCCACTGTCACCTTGGTGATGAGATCACACCAGTCAGCACCGGGAAGGGAGATTGATCTGCCCTGGGAACACCTTCCTCTGGCATCAAGCATCACCTTCCGCTGAGAAGACGCTGGCCATCAGAAACACAGTCTGGCATTGTGCAAAGTACCACTGATTAGAAATAACAACCAGGGAAGTCGGCCCCTCCAGCCACAGGCGTGACCACTGCCCGGGACCCGCCCTGTCTGGGGCACAGCAGTGGTGGCCGCTCAGGCAGCATTCCAAGGGCTTCACAGTGAATCCATCCCACAGAGAGCGATAACCGGCATTTAAAGATGCACCTGGTAGTTAAGCCTAATTTATTCTCTTTATTAAAAAGAATATCGGCAATGTTTCATTTTGCCCTTTGCTGCAGATCTGCAGATTAACTGTGCCCCCGCCACGTGGCTGCAGGTGATGACTGTCTTTCCCAGGCAGCTCGGGGTGGGCGTCAGCCGGGGCTGGAGCTTCCTGAGGAGCCAGCCTCGGACTTTGCTTCCCCGGGCCAGTCCCAGCCGGCCGCTCACTCAGAGCCGGCCTGCGCCTGAAAAGAGACACAGTGAGGGAGATGCTGCTGGACGAGTGTGGGGGGCACAGGGGCAGGCGGAGGTGTACAGGACACAGCATGAACACTGGCACCCACATGAGCTCACACATGCACACACACCACCACGCTCTATGCACACACACCGCCTACACACACACTGGCACCCACACGAGCTCGCACCCTCACCCGCACTCTCAGGCCCTCAGCACACACATGCTCGTGTGCGTGAGCTCAGACGCCCATGCATAATTAAATATGAAGCCTCGGAGATTCTCACTCCCAGGATGTGGTCGAGGTGGCTGTCCTCCCGGCACTGGAGAGGCTCAGGCAGGAGGGTTTCGAGTTCCAGTCCTGCCTGGGCAGTTTAGAGACCCTGCCTTACATGGATAAGTGACTGGGGTGTAGCTCATTGCAAAGAGCTGGGGTTGAATGCCCAGTACCACCGAAAAGGGGGCCCATCTCCAGACGGCAAGTGTCCAGGGCACCAAGCCCAGCAAGGACAGGCCTGGGGTGTGGCTGGTCCTAACTGACCCCAGGGCCGGGGTCTTTGCTGCCTGCACACTCTGGCTGACCATTAGCACACGAGGCCAACAGCCCTATGTGATCCTGTCTAGGCAACATTGGCCACCACCAGACTGCCGGGGTTGCTTGTATGCATGAGCCTTTGCCTTTATCTTACTGTTAATAAAAAAACTGCACCGAAAACTGAGCAAAACCTGGGTGCCCACCTCCCACAGTGGGTTCAGCCTAGAAGACAGACTGTAGGCCGCCGTAGGACAGAACTGTCCCTGCAAGCCCAGTGACACAGCTGATGCCCACCAGCGCATCCCTGGCTCCTTCTTCCCTTGGTCCTGCCTCTGCTGGGCTGTGGCCACTGGGCAAGTGTAGTGCTTGAAAGATTGTGTCAACTTGAGAAGTTTAGAAGCTTAACTAAGTCGGCTCAGCAATTCTGCACCCTAGGACGTAGAGGACCCACCCCATTGTGGCTCAGCCTGGATGGTATAAAGGGGAAATGAGGAAGGACAGACAGGCTGCTGTAACTTGGAGGAGCTCCAGTCTTCGTCTTCAGCTTGGATGCCATCTCCTGGCTTCCAGTGTAGACTGACTTCCACCTTGGATCCTTAAGGCTTCCAGCACAGACTCTTCAGCCTTCCATCGCCGACTCCTCCGCCTGCTGGTGCAGACTTGCACAGGACACTGCAGTGAGCTCCAGCCCTTGGACTGTCCTTCAGCCTCCAGCGTGCAGACACCCTCTGCACACTCCCTCATTTGACTCTGACTGACCATTGTGAGTCTTATAATTTCTTATGCATTTGTATATCTTGTGTTACATCCGTTTCCCTAGTAAAACTCCGATAACAGCAGGCGAGCATGTCGAGGGGTGCAGTGTGAAGCAGCAGCTCCTTACAGACAGGGGTCACCACACACAAGGGTGGAGGACACAGGAGGGGTGAGCCTGTGTGTCAGGATGGCCGCACGTGCTCTCAGATGTGTTTCTTTTGCTTGCTGCCAAGCAGGGGGCTGCTCACAGCACGGTGGCTGTAGCCGCACTGGCCCCTTTGTCTCCTATGCTGCTTGGTGCCCTGCAGGGCTCCCCACACCCTGGCCCTGGGCAGTAGGAAAGGAGCTCCTGTCACCTGTCTCTGGTTAGTGGTTGGAGGGGGCACCGGGGAGGCTGCTCTGTGTTCAGGGTCCGCAGTGCCTGCTCCGACATCCGGGCCTCACACCTGGGTGCTTGACTGCTGAGGGTAAGGTGAGGGCCAGGGACTGTTCAGGCAGGGACCCTGTGAAAGGGCAGCCCCTGCCTGAGGCCAGGACTCTGGGAAGCAGAGGGCAGGCAACAGGGGAGCCACACATGGCCGCAGAAAGAGGACTGTGGCCAGCAGCCTGTCCTCGCAGGCCTGGCTCCCCACCCAGGCACAGGCCAGAGACAAAAGGCGACTGTTGACTAATGATCACCGGGGACCTGCTTGCTGATAAAAGCCCAGTCAAGATATCTTAGTGTGAATCAAAAAGGCACACTTTAATTAAGTTAATAGACAGTGAATTAAAATGCTGCTGAATAGATCTTTCGGTAAAATCACTTCCAAGTTCAAGATCAGCAACACCAGATTAGTCAACTCGATCTGGAATCTGCTGATTTGGGATTCAGGGCAAGTTTGACTCATAATTAACAATGGTGTTGTGTCCACCAGCAGCTTTCCCAGGCAGGGAAAGGCTTCCTCCAAGGTGGCACCGTGGGGCTGGCCCCAGCACTGTCCCCCAGGGCAGCAAGATGGCTAAAGCCTGGTCACTCTGCTTCCTCAGGACCTGTCCCCACCGTGGGGCTGGCCCCAGCACTGTCCCCCAGGGCAGCAAGATGGCTAAAGCCTGGTCACTCTGCTTCCTCAGGACCTGTCCCGGGACGGGCTGTGTGCTCAGCGATCAGGCTGGGAAGGGCGTAAATAGTCACTGGCAGACTCAGCGGGACCTCCCGCCACAGCCCACAGCCCTGGGGACACGACTCACCCTACCCCAGAGTCTGTCTTAGTCCATTCTGGCTGCCACAACACGATACCACCAAGCAGGTGGCTGACACACAGTGAGGATCTGTGCTCGTAGTTCTGGGCTCTGGGGAAGCCCTGGAGTGAGATGCTGGTAGACCTCTGCTGGAGAGAGCCTGCTTCCTAACAGGGGGGCCTGTCCACTGTCCTCAGGAGATGGACAGGGCGCCCTTCGGGGTCTACTTCTCAAGGCTCCGCCTTCTAACACTTCACCTTGTGGGTGAGAATTTCACATGTGAACTAGGGAGAGACATAGACACTCAGATCATAGACATTTACCCCCAAAATTGACCACCTGCTGGGCCATTTTTTACAAAAGCTCAATAAAATTCAGATAAATAGTGCAAACTCTACTCTGACCAAAATTAATAAAACTAGCAAATGAAAAATAGAAATAAAAGTTCACCAATTTAATTAATTTTTGTTAAAGTCACAATACCAAGAAAAATCTGCCTCGGTGCATGATAGGGGTGTGGTCCCAGGAAGCACTGTGGCTGCTGAGCCCTAGCTCACCCCAGACCTAGGCTCACCTGGGCTGAGGTCCAGAAGCCCTGGGTGACTCCAGCAGAAGCCAAGACTCATTTCCAGCAAGCATCGAGGCTGCCGAGGTCTGCGTCTGTGTGCCCTCCTCTCACGCTGGGGGCGGAGCGCCACGCTGATGGAGGGAGCACCCACAGGCTCCGTGGCAGGGACCTTCATCCCTCCCCAGCCTCAGAGGACCAAGGCCTTGACTGACTGAGTCCCACGGGGCCTCAGTGATTGCTGCCCACGATTCTCAACTGCAAAACAATAAATGTGTGGTTTGATGCGGGCAGGCTGGGGAGTTTTCGGTGAGTTTCTTTCTGCAGAAACAGATCATTTATATTCAACAGGAAAAATTAAGTGACTTCTCCTGACCCCCAGGTCAAAACGCTACCCCTGGGGCTGGGGTGAAGCTCAGGGGCAGGTCCTTTGTTCCATCCTCCGCATTATGACACGTTGTCAAAAGCACAGAAGTACAAACTTGGCTCCCGATGCATGTGGGAAGTGATTTTGCCTCACTGCAGAGTCTCACTTCAGAGAGCTTCATCCTCTGTGCACCGGGTCGGCATGAGGTGGTCGGAAGGAGTCAGAAGCAGGAGGGTTAGGACACTCAGGACGGCACCATGCCTCACACTGCTGCAGCCTCCGAGGAAGCGCTTCTAAGGAACAAGGCGGCAGCCAGCACTTGGTTCCAGGGACGAGAGACTGAGCCTCTGGGCCGGCACCGTGACAGCCACCGCCTGCCACCTGGGCACCGTTTGGTAGCTGCTTTCCTAGTACTGTTTTATGACACCATACTCAAGGTTATGGAAGAAGCCTCACTGTCACAACAGCAATTTTTAAATCTGTTTGCACAGCAAGACAGAACCAACTGCAGTCGGCTTGACGGAGAAAGGCAGCTGATGACACAGTAAAGTGTCGCCAGCCAGCGCGTCCTACGCCACCCTCTCTGACCAGCAACCCCCACCCAAAACAGACCGTGGGTGGGGCTGAGGCAGCTGCGCGCGCACGGAGGACGCAGGCACAGGGCTGCGCACCATCTGAGCGTTCTCCAGACCCACGGGGGTCAGGTGCAAACACCTCTGTGCCTGGGCTTTGCTCAGGGAGCTGCGCTGCCACTCATGTGGGCATCGCGCACCAGCGCAGCCCTGCCCTGGCTGAGAGCCACAGCCCGGTCTGCACTCCTCTATTGAGTGAACTCGGGGGATTGCCTTGGAGCAGCTCGTGGTGAGGCTCTGTGTGACTGTGATTAGCTCAGCACATAAGGCTGAGGGACCTCAGGCGGGGTGAGGCCGAGCAGGCTCCTCTGAGGAGTCCCGGGTCCCAGCAGCTGCTCCCCGCCTGGGCCCGCTGTCGGCCTGCAATCGCCTGCTGGCAAAGGCAGGAGGCACAAATCAGAACAAGGCTGTGCGTCACACACATGTCAAAGTGGCTCACATGCAAAGGCCTGGCTGCACCACATACAGGCAAGTAGAACCCTGCCCCCGTTGTCTGGGGTGCACAAGGGTACGAGCCCCTGGGAACAGTGAAATGCACGCTACAGCCGAGTGGTTCCGTTCCCAGGCATTGCCCCTGCATCACTGACTTACCTACAATTCACACTCAGACCCGGAGGGTGTAATTCATGCATTTTTACACACCCACATATGCATCCACGTGATCACTTCTTATTCACATGTGCAACACGTCACACCCCAGAAAGTGCACTTGGGCCTGCTCTCTAGCTAGCTCCCCCCACACACCAGGCAGCTGGGTTCTGATTTTTCACTTTTTGCCAAGGCTGCCTATGCTAGAACTTCGTAAATGTGATCGTGCCCTGTGTAACCCCATCTGGCACCCTGCCCAGCGCGGGTCTAAGGAAGGCACATGTCACGGCAGCTCATTCCTGCCTCCTGCTGAGCAGGTTCCATGGCACGCATGCACCGCTCTGGGGAATTCACCCTGAGAGGGGGTGCGGGCGTTGTTTCCGGATCGAGCACGCCAAGAACAAAGCAGTAATAAACACCCGCATGCAAGCCTCCCTGCAGATGCATTTTTGAAATTTCTCTTAGCCAAACACCTGGGAATGAACTGCTGGATCACAGAAGAGGCGCATGTTTTATTTTAGGAGAAAAACAAGCATTTTCTCCAAATGATCACATTACTTCTCACTCCAAAAGCAGTGAGAATTCCACTTCCCACACAGGGCACAGCCCGACCTTTCCACACCAGATGCTGTGATGCGTGTGGAACAGCAAGCTGCCGCCCTGCTGTGCATTCTCCTGGTGACAGTGGTCCCAGGCAGCTTCTCCTGTGGTTACTGACTACCAAAGTCATTGCCACAAATGCCAGCGCGTTTCCAGCTGAGCCATCCCGCTGACTCAGCAGACTGCTTCGTGTGCTCTGGATTCGAGTCCCACACTGGATCCAGAGCCTGGCAGCCTTCTCCCAGCATGCATCTGTCTTTTCATTTTCCTGGAAGTAGTTCTGACAAGCTTTAAAAATTGTGGTGAAATCCAATTTACCAGGTTGGGGATTTTTGTAATGGTTAATACTTTTTGACTCCTTCCTATGAGAACCTTGCCTAAATCAAGATCAGGAAATTGTTGCCTGGTTCAGAATCTTAGGAAAAAAACTATATGTTTGTTATTTTGTTTTCATTTGTTTTTGTCTTTTTGAGGCCGGGTCTCACCATGCAGTTCAGGCCGGCCTTGAGCTCACTTTTAGCCAGTCTGGTCTCAAACTTATAGCAATTCTCCTGCCTCAGCCTCCCAAGTACTAGAATTACAGCCATGACCCCATGCCTGGCTATAAACTGTAGGGTTTTTTTTCTTTTGTTTGGTACCAGGGATCAAATTTACGACCCCACACTTGCCAGGCAGGTTCTTACACCACTGAGATAAATCCCTGGCCCAAAGTTGCAGGTGCTGAGGACTTGCCTTTTATCACACTGAGAAAGATCCCTTCAGTTTCTAATTTGAAGAGAGATTTTATCACAAATGAGTGTTGAATTTGTTCATTTTATTTTGTCTCTGTCATTTTTAGATGGAGCTATCTAAAATGTTAGTTTTCCTTTGTTTTGTTAATATAGTAAAATAAATTGGTTTTTAAATATTAATCCAACCTTGCATTCCAGGGATAAATGTTCTTTTGTCATGGGGCAAGGTTCTTTTATTCCATTGCTGGATTTGACTTATTAAAATTTTATTGTTTGTTTGTGGTACTGAGGACTGAACCCAGGGTCTTTGCAGAGTTACACTCCAGCCTTCCTTCATTTTTTATTTTGAGAGAAAGTCTCATTAAATAAGTTGTCTGAGCCAGGAAGAATTTCTCACATACATGTATAAAAATGCCACAGTAAAACCAATTGCTTTGTGTATTCAATATACACTTACACTAATTTAAAAATTCTAAAAATAATAAAAATGTCTGTCTCTGTCCCTAGGAAACACTCGGTCATCGTTTTAGCTGTAATGTCTGTTGGCTTTGATTTGAGTAAGGGCTCTGGTGCCTTGGGAGTCTCGGGAGCTGACTCTCTCTGACCACTCTGCTCGCTGACGTCACGCTACTCACCCAAGCAGCCACAGTGCAACGGTCTCATCCCGGAAACTGGAAAGGGCTACAGTTGCCATGTTCTCCCAGAGACTGGCTGTTAGATACTTACAGACACCATCATCGGCCTCACAAAGCAGGACGTGTTTCTGCAGCCTCTGTGCTCTGCCTCTGTGGGGTCTGCAATCTCTCTTCCTTATGTATTTGACAGGGAAACCAGCTGGGCCTGGAGGAGGATTTTTGTCGGTTTGCTTTTGTGAACTTAATTCCTTTAGTAGTCATAGGGCTACTTACCTTTTCATTTTCTTCTGGTATCAATTTTGGCAAGAAGTTTTTTCAAGGGATTTTCAATTTTCTCTATTGTCTAATGTATTGACTTCAGTGTGTTTGTAATATTCCCTCATTGCCTTTTTAAAGTCTTTGTTATTCATAATGAAGGAAACATGAATTTCCTTTCGTTCTTGGTCACCCTTGCTGATTTTATTCATCTTTTCAGAATTCACTCTCGGCTTTATCGATTTCCCTACTGTTTGCTTGTTTTCTGCTTCACTGGCTTCCGTCCCTACTGTTGTTTTCCTCTTCCCTCTACTTGTGCTGGGTTTGCTCTGCTCTTATTTTCTTTTCCTCTTAGATGGAAACAAATCATTGACTTTTGACCCTTAGAGCTCTGTGCTTGCCTGGTGACACACTCCACTCTCTCAGAGCACTGCTTTCCCTGATCCCACAGATGCCAATGTATAGTGTTCTCATTTAATTTCACTAGAAATATTTGCTACTTTCTCTTATGATTTTTTTTTTTGTGACAGGAGATTTAAACGTGTTCTTCATTTGCAGATATTGGGAGCTCTTCTGAATAGCATATTAATTTCTCACATTGATGAATAGCATATCAATTTCTCATATTGATTAATATGTAATTACAATCAGTGTATTAATTACATTGTGATAATGTAACACTGCCTTAAGCATTTCCAAGAGGCCCTACAGCCATGCCTGTGTGGGCACCCCAGCGCTCTGTGCAGGACCCTCAGGGACCCTCACAAATCCTGTTGCTGCCCACTCAGCTCTGCCCTGCTGGCCTCCCAACCCAGGAGTCCTAAATGGTTGCTCAGCCCAAACCCCAAACTCTGCCTCCTCAGCTCAGCGTAACTCCGAAGTCTGCCAGGCTCACCTCCACGTCCACCTGGAAAGGCCACCAAGCAAGAATCCGGGCAGCCCCAACCCGGCCTGTGCTCTCTCCTCCGGATTTCAGTCTGGGCTGCAGATAACCCAGAAGCAGCTCTCTCCTGGGCCTTGTCCTGTTTCTCAGGAGCGTGAGGAGGCAGGGCCAGCACAGCTCCAAGCAGAAGTTGCTCAGACCGCAATGCCAGGTGCCCTCAGCTGTGACTGTGGTGAATGTCCTAGCAGGGCTCAGGGAATCACTGTTCTGAGACAGGAGCAGCTGACATTAGTAGGGCCTTGCCCAACCTCACCCGGACAAGACCCAGGCTATCCCTATCCCCACTTGTCAGATGAGGGGACCGAGGGTGACAATGCCTCCATGTCACAGGGAGTGGTGGTTTAGAGCCAGAGAATCCCCCAAAGTCATACACGTTCACAGGTGGCAAGAGGACGGCTACTCAGAGGGTGCTCACTGCTATCAGGAGGTGGGGCCTGGTCAGAAGAGGAGGGGTGCGTCTCCCTCCCTGCTCCTCTCTTCTCTCTCTGCGTCCTGGCCCCCAGGCTATTCCATCACCCTTTCCACCATGCCATTTCTGCAACCACGGATGGAAACCTCTGAGGTGTGAGCCGACATCAGCCTCTAAATTGCGGGGCTCAGGTATTTTGTCTCCGTGATAAGAAAGTGACTCAAACACAAAGCTTGTGAGGGCGAAGGGCAGGTTCACCGCACAGCAGACTCAGCTGGCGCCACCCCAGAGGGCGTGAGGACTGCAGCCACTCTGAAGGTCCCACAGACAGCAGCCCCACCCTGCTGTCCATGCGCTTCAGGACAAGGTGGCGCTTTTCCTGCATTTCCCCAGGAGCTCCGAGGCAGCACGGAGGCTTGCGGCCCTGACTGGGCTGGCGTTTGCTACAGTGGCATGAATCCCGTGCACAGAGAACCCGGTGGGCATGAGCCCAAGCCATGGATCACTGTTTGACTTGCGAGTTTAGCTGGCAGCTCTCTGGCAACCTGGAGATTGCTCCAAGGACTCACTTCCATCTGGGCATCTGACTTCATATTTAGGAGGCGCAAAACTGAGTTGGGTCCCCAACAACTGTCCCACCCTAGGACTTCCAGGGCCCCTGGATTCTCATGGCCACGGCACAGAGTGTGCCCATGTGCGGTCAATGCCCATTTCCACAGCTCCCATCTGTCCCCCGGCTCAACTGAGAATCACAAGAAAGTGAATGGAGCCCAGGGCCCTGGCTGGGAGAGGCGACCTCCCCCCCACCCCAGCAAGACTGTCCCCTCCTGACAAGGTGAAGGACAAGGGCCTGATAGAAATAAGCCCAACTGAGCAGACTCGGAAGGGCGGATACACATCTGAAAACTCAGAGGCTCCCTCAAGGGCAGAGATGGGAGATGTGTGTGGGGCCCTAGACACACAGGGAGGAAGTACGGGGCTCCCTCGGTCCCAGGAAAAGTCTGTCCACATCGTGGCCTCTGTCCCTGTGACTGGCACCTCACTGGACACATAAGTCTCTGCAGATAGCACTGGTTAAGATGAAGTCATATGGGTTAGAATGGGCCCCAAAGCCAGGGCCTGGCACCGTCAGAAGGAAAGAGAGAGTTGAGACACCGGGAGATGGCTCTGTGAAGAAGGCAGACTGCAGCAATGGGACCAGAAACAGGGAGAGACAGGAAGGAGCTCCCCTGGAGCCTTCAGAGAGAGCATCGTCTGTGACTCTGCAACTCAGGCTTCTGCCCTCCAAGTCTATGAGCCAGTCCCGCCCAGTCTGCAGGCCTTCCCCGGGCAGCCCAGGGCCCGCACCCGTCTAACTCACCCCTGCGGAGCGCATCTGCCTGCTTTCTCCCAGGTTATGGCTGCTCAGGCTGGCAGCTTGGCAAGGCCGGGGGCTGCCCGCCCCTTCCTCTGCCCTGCGTTCACAGACTGGACACTGTGAAAGTACAAGAGGGCAGGTCTGCATCTCAGAGAGCTGCGTCTGGAGCACAAGGCCACTTCTCTGGGCCTGGACCTAAAGTGAACTCCTGAAACTGGGGCTGAGGATAGGCACACAGGAGACCCCCAGGTGACAGGAGACGGGCCATTGGCAGATCTGTGCAAGCCGGAATACAGACAGGAGTGAGAGAGTGTACACTGTCCTTCCCCGGAGACCCCCCATCACCCCACCAGGTTCAGACAGAATTCAGAAGGCCGGATGCTGGCTACGCCTTCCCAGAGTGCACATGGTGCCAGTGAAGGGCTACTGAGACATTCCAAGAGTGGGGCTGTGGCGTCCCCTCCTGCAGGCAGGTGGCTGTGGGCTACCAAGCTGCCTTGGGCAGGAGCCTATCACGCTCCCCCGCCCATCCCTTCCTCCCAGCACCCTGCTGCATTCTGATTCTTACTGCACAAGAGTTGAAAAGGCATCTGTATTTCTTTTCCTTTTCCAAATGAACTGGCAGCTCCACAGAGCCACATCTGCTCCTGGATTTCCTGTCCTGATATTTTCCTCCAGAGCAAATCGAGATGTTCATGCCACAGAGGGAAGGGCTTGACTGCCCAGCATCTGCGACAGCCAGTGTGAGCGTGCACAGCTGCGTCATTGTCCCCACACGAGTGACGTCACCTGCCTCCCAGCACACAGCCTGCGTGCTGCCACTCAGCCCAAGTGTAACACGCGTGCGAGACCTCACAGGTGCTCCTCCCTCCCCTCTGCCTTCCTGGGGTGCCCTCTTGCTGCCAGGCTCCTCACACTGCCCCACACCAGAGGGCCCCATAAAGTCCTGCTGATTAAAGGCCCCAGGATGGCCCCCTGAACCTGGGCTGCAGGCCAGGCACCCCTGTCCTGCATTTGGTAAAAGCCTAGGAGTAGACCCCAGATGCAAGGTCCTGTTCGCAGAGCCATCTCTGCCCTGCAGCGCTCACCCACAGCCAGACCCGGACCACCCAGCCCACCCACTGGGGGCTCATGGCACTCACTCACCTGTGTCCCAAGTCTCAGGACACTTACCTGTGGGAGCCCCAAGTGCTGGACCCTGGGGTGGGGTACCGGGGTGAGGAGGTGGGTGGGCCCAGGTGAACACAGGAGTAGAGGTGGGACCAACAGCCAGCCAGGCATCACCAGTGGGGAGCAAAGTAAACCTGCAGCCCCTTGCCCTCCAGAGCGACACCCCCAAGCCCCACCCTGGCCCTGTGAGGCCTTCCCGGCCAGGCAGAGATTTCGCTCAGCAGACAGCAGCCCTTCCCTGGGTGCTGGCCCCTGGCTGGGAACCCTGCTCTCACCACAACTGGTGACCACCAGGGCCAGCACCAGCCCTAACTGGCCTGGTGCCCTTGGCTGTGTGGTGGGGAAGTGGCCAGCATCCCAGGGCAGTGAGACCCAGTCTGGTACCCTGGTCCCTCTCCAGCTGGAACCTGCCAGAGCCCCCTGTGCCAACACCAGTCATCCACACCCACACCCACCAGGAGGGATGCCAGGCCCTGAATGCTGCCAGGCCCAGTGCCCCTCATAGGGCTGACCATGGGTGCCATCGAGCCACCAGGAGGCCTGGGAACTTGGGGAGCCCTATGCTGAGCCTCTGGGACAAATGTTCCCCAGAATGCTGCGCTGCCTGCCTCCTCGTGGGTCTGCAATGAGCCCTCCCTGCCCGGCTCACCTGCCCCATCACCTCTGCCCGCAGCCACTGCATGCCCAGCCCACCTCAGGCTCGGCTCACTGCAAGCACCGCCTTCTAAGACAGCCTGGCTCTTCTTGAACACCGGTTTTGGTTTTTCTGTATTTTGGAAATTGGGACAGTGGGTCTGCAAGGCATCTGTGCTCCAGACTCGGCCCCAGGAGGAACAGAACCTCCTGCATGCACAGCACAGCACAGGTGCACGCTACAGGGTCAAGGGGTGGCACACATGTGGCATGGGAACAGAGGCCCTGTCCCCCTCCGGGTCCCTCTGCAGAAGTGAGGTTGCAGGAGCCGATTGCCTGAGTCCTGAGACAGTGTCTGCCACCTGAAGCTGTTTGTACCTCTGGGTCACCATGTTGAGCAGGTGGCAGGCACACACAGGGGAAGCCAAGCACAGCCACGGTGCCAGCTGAGGTAGCAGACAGTGGCTCTCAAAGCTGCTCCCGCTTGTGGGGCCCTTTGATGTCGATCCCTGGGCCGAGGGTCTGTCTGCTCAGAAAGGCACTCAGAAACCCAAGCCCAGGCCTAGACAGGTAGGGACAGGGCTCTCCAGTCACTGCCAGAGCTGCTCCCCAACCCCTGCCACCAGCGGGGGTCTGGGGCGAGGGCCATGCGCCCCACACTGGAAGGACACATATGGTACCTACCAGGCCCGGCTCCTGCCAAGTGCTCCACAAACCTGTCTGTCCTGGAAGTTCCAGCAAATGACGCCCTGGGGCCGGAGCTCCTTGGGTTTTATCAGGCTGCGGCCCTAACCAGATGCAGGGAGGGACCGCCTCCCAGGGCCTTCCAGGAGTCACCCTCTCACCTGCTAACTGGGGACAGCAGCTGGCAGTTCCCTGAACTGCCCTGCCTGCCCTTGAGGGAAAAGACCCTTGTGGACCCCAGCGAGGAGTCAGCTCTGGGGCCAGGCAGCCGGATCCACATGCAGCTCCATACACAGTGGCTGCGAGGCCCTGGAGAACTTCCTTGGTCTCTGTGCTGCAGTCCTCTCGCCTGAAAAATGAGAATTTATAACCCACTCTGAGCGCCTTGGGCAAACTCCAGAGGCCTAAGGCTGCCTCCAAGGCTGGGAGCTGCTCAGAGCACCCGAGACCACGACCAAGGTCACAGCTGGTGCCCAGGCTGTGGGAGGTCATGTTTTGGCGGCTTGAGTTTCGTTTTTGTTTTTGTTTTGGGTACTAGGAATCAAATTCAGGATCTCAGCTTGCTGCTGAGCTCTGTCCCTGGCTGAGTTTAGTCAGGATCCCACGAGCTGGTGGTGACAGCACTTCCCACCTTGTTGATGTGTTGACAGTCAACACGGTGTCTATTACTGTTTGAGCTGTGTCCTGCAGGAGCTTCAGCCAGAGCACTTCTCAGATTTCTGAGCCAAGAAGCCAGGCCACAGGTCTCCCCAGAGGCGTTTAACTCAGCCAGCGGGGAGGGGCACGGGCCCTGAAACACACCCAATGATAATTCAACAGCGAGGGTTTTGCCTTTAATTACAATAAACTAATAAAGATCTCAGATGCTTTCATTTTAATAGAATGCAGAGTTATAATTGGTGACCTATTTTGAGCAATTTAATTTCCAATGACCTGTTTTCCAAATTAATGAAGTAATAAAGGCCAGCGTGGGGGTGGGGGAGCCGGGCAGTTAGAGGGGCGGCCCCCACTGATGGTCCCCAAGAAGAGGGGCCAAACTGTACAACGGCTTAATCCCGCAGCATCTGATGGGCCTGATTTTAAATCGAAACACAGTCAAAGGCAGTGGCCAAGGACGGCCTGAAGATCTATTTTTAAAAGATCTGCTAAAAGCTGCAATCCTGATGGATTCGTGTGAAGCCTTCATGACTTCAGTGGATGTCCTTCCAAAGGGGCGGGGGTCAGGACACTCCAGGGCTTCCCCTAAACCTGCAAACGGGGTCCTGCCCTCCCCAGGCCTCTGTGCTGAGGGGAAAGACAGGGATCTGGCCAGCCAGCAGAGGACAGGGGCCTCCCCAGCAGGTTTTGGGGGCACTGAAAGAAGAGGCAGGTGGATGGGGGATGGATCAGGCTTGGTTTCCCTGGGGCCAGGCCTTCTCTCCCTGGCTTTCCCCACCCCCACCCCTCCTTCCCCCTCCCCCTCCCCATTAGGCAGAGGTGGTTTACAAACAAGTGTACAGGACAAAAAGTTCCTCAGAAACGTCAAAGGGCAAATCTCTGCTCCTGGGACCCTATGACTCAAGGCACCCAGATGTCTCAGGAAGTGAGGGCCAAGGAGCCCAGCGCCCCTCATCTGCTCGGGCTCTTGCCCCTACCCCAGGCCGCAGATGCCCTTGGGGCTGGACAGGCAGAGACCAGGCATCGAGGAGGAGAAGGGGGTCAGAGAGGTCCAGAGGGCTGGGGGCAAGGGAGGGCCCTCCCCTCGGGTTCCACAGAGTCCCAGGCCCCTGCCCCTTGTAGGTCCTTCCACCCACACCGAGGCCCTGCAGGACACCGCTGACCGGGCCCTGCCGCTCGCTCGTTTCCTCCAGGGACAGTGAAGATAGTCTGGAATGGACCTGCCCTCATGGCCGCTGGGCGCACAGCGCCAAACTGTGGTCCCTTGACCACGCCCACCCTTGGGGCAGCCGCAGGGCAGGAAGCCCTGGGTGGGGCGGGCACTGGAAAGAATGCAGGCTCCCCTGTCTTCAGACAGACAGCCCCAGGCCATCCCCAAGCCTGTGAACTCAACCACCCCTCTTCTCCCCCACCCTTCCCTGGCCTTGCACTGCAACCTCACTCAGCAGAGCCGCTCCATATCCACATCCCTGGAGGCGCCTCCCGCTCCCCTAAAGTGGGCTCTTCCCTCAACCCTATTAACTGGGAAAACCAGAGCTCTGAGCCTCCCAGCTGGCACTGGCCTGCCGACCTTGGGCACCCTTGTCTGAAGGGATGTCCTCATTAATTCCACTCTGAGCTGGATTAATTTGGAAAGATAAAGCCCTGGATTCCTGCACCGTGCTATTTGTGGTGGTGGGGCCAGCAGACCGATGCCCAGGGCACAAGAGGGATTAAGCGGGGACTGATCCCCTGGGGACAGCTAACAGGGCTTATGGACAAGCGTCCACCCTCGATCCTCCCCAGGTCACCAGCTGCTGTGGGAGTGGTTGCACCCAGCTGGCCTCGGCCAGCGCCTCAGGAGAACTCCGGATTCAGACTGAAGTGTACGCCTGCCTCTGGGGCTGAGCCTCTGGGCAGGACAGGCCTGTGGGTGTGGCTGCAGCCCCACAGCCTGGTGCCAGCTAGAGAATGGTGTGGGGGCATCTTCCACAGGCCCCCAGGGTGGCTCGCCATGGGGCCATTTGTCAGGCAGTTGACACTTGTGACAGGAGGCCTGGAACAATGCTAAGGTTCAGTCAGGGATGCCGGGGAGAGGGGATAACACTCACCCTTGCCAAGAGTGACCTCATCAAGGAAGACCAGCAGCGAGGGATGGAGGGAAGCAGCTTGGGAGTGCTGTGCCCAGGACTCCCCCAAAATAGCACCGGCTTCCCTGTGAGCTTGTCAGAACGGAGTCCCCGCCCCTGGAGCCCTGAGTCCAGTCCGCACTCCACAAGGCCCCGGGCTCTGCGTGCAGACTTCAGTGCAGGCCGCACTGCTGCATGCAAGGCTTCCAGCAGGCAGGTCTGTGCAGGGGCACTATAGGTGGGGAGGGCAGTGTGGGAGGCCATGATGGCTCCCGGGTGGCCCTGAAGTGACCAGGGGTGTCACTGTCCATGTCCTGGCATCCACATCCCCACACCTCACCAAATTATATATAGCTCTGGGGAGGTCGCCCACATTCCTGGGTGAGAAAGCATGCACTGGGCCTGGGCTGCCAGCACCAGCACCGCATGGCCCGAGAGGGCAGCACACCGGTGCCCCCGAGCACTGCCACTCACATGGTTCAAGGTACAAGTTCTAGCGGCCCTCAAGTGGATGACAGGTGGGCACGGGTGACAGTGGACGGGCTGATGGGCAAGTGTGTGGGTAGACAGTGGTGGGTGAGTGGGCAGGTGGCTGCTGGATGGACAGTGGTTGGAGGACAGATGAATTGGTGAGTGGAAGAGGAGGTGGGTAGGTGAATGGCTTCCGGGAGGAGTAAGTTTCCGGCTCCTCTCAGGGACCCTCTGGGTCCTTGTTTAGAGGGTATTCCATGCGAAGGTCCTTTAAAAGGTCAGGTCCCTCACGTAAGTGGAGAGGGTTTGTGCAGAGCCTGTTATGATGTGATGAATCTTGGATCATCTCTGGATGACTTACACCACCTGCTGCTACGTAATGCTGTGTAAACAGTGGCCAACTGTATTATCCAGGGGACTGTGACAAAAAAACAATTTCTCTACATGTTCAATACAGATGCATCGTTACACCGTTTTGATCTGTAGTTGGTGGAATCCAGAGACGCCTGCAGGTACGCAGCCACAGAAGGTGACTGTATTAGCAGATCAAGCTCACTGATGTTTAGATACATAGGATAATACATCACGATCATCACCATCTTGGGATTTATCCCAAGAATGTAGGGTCAGCTGAGCATTTGAGACCCAGTAAATGTAATCAATCATCTTAACAAAATGGAAGAAAATGATGACCCCATATGTTATCACCACAAATGCAGAAAAAGCTTTTCACCAAAGCCAGTTGGTGACAAAGCGGAGACAGAAAAGTTCTTCTTACTGTGAGAAGGGTAGGTGTGAGTCCCACCGCTGCTGGCACAGGTGGCCTAACACAGTGTGCCCTCTCCTCTGACCCTGGAAGCCAGAGGTCTGAAAGGGGCCTCGCTGGGCTGAGTCAGCGTTTGGGCCTAGCCATGTTCCCCCGGAGTCCCCGGAAGCCCGTGTCCAGGTTGCTCCTCATCTCCACAGCTGGCGGTGGCCAGGCTTTCTTGCCAGGCCTGATTCTGTCTTCCACTTCCCTCTGTCACATGTGCAGACCCTGTGACTCCCTGGGGTCCCCTGGGGAATCCAGCTGACCAGCAACCCCAGCTCCCCTATGCTAGGCCAGGGAGCACGTCCTGAGCTCCAGGGATTAGCAGTGGACTCTCTGGGAGGCCGCTGTGCTCTGCCTGGTGAGGGCGCTCGTGAGCCATCACAACTCAAGATGGCCACAAGCCCTTTTTTTGGGTTTGCAACAGGGCAGGGAGAAATGGCTGATAGGGTTGGTCTTTAACAGACTGTAAAACTCCTGGACAATTACTCAAGAAATGAAAAGGCAATCACGAACTGAAAGTATTCTCCAGTCATTCTGTCACGGGGCTTATTGAACAATACCTAAGGAACACTGGCTGTGGTGGCATACGCCTGTAATCAGGAGGCTGAGGCAGGAGGAGCTACTTCAAGGTCAGCCTGGACTGCATGGTAAGACCCTGTCTCCAAAACAAAACAAAAAATCAAACAAACGGCAACAATCAAAAACCAAAAACCAAAATAATATGCAAGGAATTCATATAGATCAGAGCTGAGAAAGTAATCATGTTTTCTTTTTCTGCTTTGTTTTGCTTTATTTTGGTTTTGGTCCTTAGGTTTGTGCCCTGAGCTACGTCCCAGCCCTTGTTTTATTTTGTTTTTGAGATGGGCCTTCCTAAATCACTAGGGTGCCCTGCCTGGGCTCACACTTGTCATCCTCCTGTTACCAGCAAGGGCCATGACACTCAGCTGACAAATTATAGCAGGGGCAGAAGACTCAGACGACTCTTCAACAGAGGAAATGTGCCAATGTGCACAACAGGCACAGGAAAGATGCCCCACGTCACTCGTCACCAAGACAGTGCAAGTTAAAACCAGACCGGTGGGGTCAGGGCTTAGCTCGGCAGCGCGCACCTTCTGGCAAGTGAGAAGTCTCGAGTTCAATTCCCAGCACTCTGGCGGCCTGGGGAAAGTAGGGCCTTAGGGAGACCAAAACAGAAATGAAAAGGACCAGGGGTGCCGCTCAGTGTGAAGGACCTACTTCCAATCCCCAGCACCTCAAAAACCAAAAAAACAAACAAAGAGAAAACTAGTCAGGTGGCACCCCAGTCCCTCACGAAGCCCCAGCGCTGAACCGGCCGCAGTGCCAGGCTGAGGACTCAGGCGCCAGAAGCAGGCGGGCCCAGGGCGGTGCCGGCAGCTTCTGTAAACGGCCGGATTCCTGAGCCTTGAGCCTGGAGCCTGGAGCCTCACTCTGCAATAAGAAGGGGTGAGGGTGAGACGCTGCTTCCCAGTCAGCACGGGGTTCTTAAAATACTGTGCTGGGGAAAGAAGCCAGACACAAAAGGCCACGTAATGATGCTTCCGCTCACTCGAACAGAGCCGTGGAGACAGATGGAGGTGCGTGGTTGCCAGGGGCCGGACTGGTCTCCCTGGAGTGGCGAGAATGTTCTGGAACTACAGGGTGGTGACGAGTGCAGTCATGTGAGTTTCTGAAGCATGGATGGAGGGTAAATTCTGAAACACACACCAGCACTGGGACCAGACGCTCCACCCCCGGTATTTACAAGGGGAAATAAAGGCACCTGCTCTGCAGACTCCGAGCAAATGCCCCCGGGACCTCTGTGCTCCAGCACCAGGCCTGGCCTCCCTCGTGCCCAGACACTGGGGACTGAGTGCGGATGGTGGCAGGGGACACCCAGCCTCGAAAGGAAGGTGTGGAGCTGCACTGCAGCCGGGATGAAGCTCAAAATCATGGCCCCGAGGAAACAGGCCACACGTGACAGGTTGCACCCCAGGGCTCGTCTCAGAAGAGACGCAAGCTCCCGCATGCAGCCCTGGTGGGGTTCCGGGTCTCTATCGCTGGGGTGCTGGCTTCCAGGTGTGGATGGCCTCTGAACCCCTGGGGCGCACCTGAGCTGATGTGGCTTATTGTGTGCACATTAACATCTCAATAGGAAGATTGGCCAGGAGAAGGGACTCCCCCAAGTGTAAGCTTTACCATCACCACGGACCCCCAGCATCACTGACCTCACCTCAGTCCTTCGAGGGGCTGCAGGTCCTGCAGTGGACACTTGAGCAGGTGCAGATGCACAGCAGAGAGCAGCACAAGCGGGCCACGTGGTGCAGGCCTGTAATCCCAGCACTGCAGAAGCCGAGGCAGGAGGGCTGCAAGTTCAAGGCCAGCCTGAACTACAGAGCGAGACCTTGTCTCAAAAAGCCAAAATACAAAACAGAAAGAAAGAAAACAGCACACCCTGCTGTCACGTGCCCCTGGGGAATGGAAGGCTAGGGACAGGGAGACCCAGGGAGCTGACTCTCCGGGCCTCCATGAAGACAAAGGGACCATACACTTTACATAGACCCCCAACACATCACTCTGACACCAGCTGTCCCCAGGGCTGCCCCTCCTGCCTCTGCCTCCTTGTTGCCACTCGTCTGCGGGCCTCTGCCCATCCTACACTCTCCAGCTCCTGCCCAAACTGTGGTCCCCAGGGAGAGTCATTGGCCCCAACCGGGTCTGACATGAATCGGGAGCCAGGTAAGCAAACCCATCCCAGCTGGGCGTGGTGATGCACACCTGTAACCCCAGCACTCAGAAGCCTGAGGCAGGAGGACCATTTTGAGTTTGAGTCCAGCCTGGGCTACACAGTGAGTTCAAGGCCAATCTGAACTACATAGTGAGACCCTGCCAAAAAAAAAAAAGCCAAACCTGTCCTGAGGTTCTGCGGAGGCTCTGGCTGTCACTGAGACGCTCCTCCCCATCTGCTCAGTGGATCCCACACCCCTCCTCCCAGGGCTGACTACCCCCCAATAATGCTGCCCAGTGGCCCCAACTCCCCCAGGCCTGGCCCCAATACTCTTCCCACCCGCCCTACCAGGGATCTCACCGCGTCTAGACAGTGCATGGGCCGCCCACAGGGCGGGCAGAGATTCAGGACCTCTGCTGCCCCGAAAGGCTTTCCACATTAATCAAACCTTGACTTGGGTTTTCAATTAGTGCGGAGGAAGTGGGGGTTTATTGATCCTCTCCGTGTCTCCACTTATATTTAATGCATCTTTTGCCCACATTCTATATCAAGAACAACTGCCGATCAGTCTGCCCATGCCCCAGGGAGCAGGGTTTCATTTTCCTTTCCTCACGATCGATGCGAGATTAAGTCACTGTGTAGCTTTTTATTGGATATGCATGTTTGCTGTGTTTAACAGGGAAGCCAGAGAGGCGAGCTCGGCGTGGCGTGCAGAGGTCTCTGCTTCCACTGGTCAGAAATAAAGTGTTCATATCCGTCACTGTCACTCCACACACCTGAGCACCCCCAGGCACACGCACAGGCAGAGGCACGTGTACACACGCACAGCTCAGGAGCCCACTGATGTGCAGGAACAAAGCCCATGTTCATGCTCACACATGCAGTTGCACACACACACACTTCCACATGAATTCACATGCGCCCACACATAGGCACATTTGCATATGCCGGTTTGTGAACACATAAGCGCCCCAAAAGGAGGCATGGTCCTGAGAAGGCTCCACCCGCCTAGGCCGAGGCCCAGGTATGTAGTCCCCCTGGAACCGGTTCTGTGTCAGTGGTTGACTTCAGCCCAGTGCAGGTTTCTAGATCCCGGCACACCATGAGTGTGTAAGAGTTAAGTGCTTTGATCTGGGACACGGCAAGGTTGGCAGAGTCAGCTGCTCCTCAAGCTCAGACTCCAGGGCGGGTGGCTCTCAGGCCAGGCCGGACTCCAGGGTCCACTGGGCATGGGGTACCTGCCCGAAAGCTCTGTGTCCAGGGAGCCTGTGGAAACAGCCACCTCCACTCTTGGGAAGGTGGACTCGGACTGGGCTGCTGGGCCAAGGGGCTGTAAGTCTGGGTCAGCAGAGAAAGGACCAGTGGGGGCAGCAGTGGCGGTGGCAGGGATGACAGCAGCAGGTGGGCGGTGCCTTGCAGGGGTGGAGCACTTACCTGGTGCGCATGAGATGCTGGGTTCAACGTCCAGCGCCCCCCAAAATAAATTAGCACTCCCAGCACCCTCGTCCTTGGGTGCACACCATCCACCCATGCCCGAAGCACAGGCAGTGCCTGCAGTGCCAGCCCTGAGCCCCTCGTGACCGTGATTCCCTGGCAGAAAGAACTTAGCCTCACCTCCCTGGCTTTTACGGCCACTCTACCCCACCTTCCCACCAAGTCAAATAAAGACCCTCTCACACCATCTTGGAAATCAGAATGGGGCTTCCACTGGGCATCTTCAGGGGCAGCAGACCTCTGGACAGGGCTGCTGGGGCCTGACATGCCACAGGCTGCCTGTCCCGGACAGAGGTCACAGGAGCCCACATCCGGGACAGCCCCACCTGGGTCCCACATCCTCTCCCCACACACATCTGTCCAGAGATGTGAACACCAAGGCTGAGGCTACGGTCAGTCTCAGTGGGTGCCAGGCCTGCCTGGGTCCTCTCACACCTTAGGCCTGGACAGCTCTGCTGAATTCCGTCTCGTGAAATCACCTTCCTCCCAAGAGTCTGACTCCTCAGTGGCCACCAGGAGTACCTGGTGAGGGTGGGTCCAGGACTAAGTTCTGCACTGTCTCTCCAGGACCAGAGAGGCCAATGGGAGGGAAGTGGGGGCAGGTGTCTTCATGCTGCCCCTGGGCTGCTCCATGGCCTTCTGGTGGCTTGCCAGGATGTGGACACCACATCCATCCCCAGCACTGCAGACCTGGTGGCCTGCTTGGCCTTCAGGGAAGTGTCTGTCACTCTCCTAAAGCCAGCCTGAGGGGCCCTGTGCACTTTGTACCCAATCTATTGCATCCAGCCCCATTGTCCTTCCTGCAGGACAGGGCCTTGGGATTAGGGTCAACTTTGCTTCTTCCCCCAAGAAACCTGGCGGGGTTAAAGACAAGCCTGATCCCTGTGCCCCTAGTGATGGCAGACAGCCCCCCTGCAAACTCAGGCTGCAGGATCCTGACTGACAGGTAGGGCAGTGGACACTGCAAGATGGCCTGCCTGGTCCGGGGCCTGTGCGCATGTCTCCCAAGTTACCCCCGCAGGTGAGCCAGGATGGTGATGGGGCAGGGACAGCCCCTCAACCCACTTCTCTTGCACACACCACCCACATGCATGCTCATGCACACACATGCATGCACACACACGTGCACACACCATGGCACAAAGGTATTTCCACCCCTAAGTCTATGGATTACTGACTTGGGCTTTAGGGGGAAAAAAGGAAAGAAAGGGAATAAGAATTGCTAGGCAACCAGCCAGGGGTTGCTATGGCATTTTCGAGTGTGCAGCTGAGCCAATCAGGGCTGACTGCGGGCAGGAGGAGGCAGGCTCAGGATGTCATGTCAGCTCGAGGAAGAGGAGCTGAGTAGGCACCACAGGCACGGAGCAGACAACAGGCCCCGAGGAGGACCTGCCGCCTCATGAATATGCATCAGGCTGATTGAGGCAAAGTCAATTAACTACTTGACAGCTTGATTTCTCACACGTTCCTTTCTTCTCTTTTAACTGTTTGGCCTCCGAGGGCAGGGTGGGCTCCTGGATGGCTGCAGGCCCAGGGTGCTCCCTATCAGGTGCAGCCGGTCTGCCTGTGGCAGCCTGACCCTGCTTCCAGGCGCTGCTCAGCTCTGACTCCCCTCAAATCTCGCCCACCTGTGCTGGGAGCAGGTGCCTTGGTCCCCTGCAGAGGCCTGATCCCCTCCCTGAGCCCAGCACAGGAGAGGCTCCAGCAGCAAGGTCTGAGCGCACAGGGTCGGGGCTGCAGAGGTAGCCGCCTTGCATTAGGCAGCCCGGGCTCCTTCTCCTTGGGGCGGGGTTCTGTCAGATAAGGCAGGAAACAGAAGTAAGAGCTGCTGGTCCCTCCAAATAATTCCCTGGAATTGGCTATCAATCTGTGTCACGTGAGCAGAGCAATCCAGGAGGCCCTGAGCTCAGGGCCAGAGCCTCAGCTCGGCGGAACCCACACGTGGGCAGGTGGGGTAAGCGCTGGCTATGGCTGTGTTTTGCCGTTTCATTCTTTCCCCTGGCGAGTTCTGAGAAGCCCGTTTTGCCCTGAAGCAGGCAGAGCCTCACAAGCGCCTCTGGTATTGATTGCTCTGGAGGACTGGTGTCCCTGTGGTGTGGAGAAGAGGGCGGGACCTCAGCCCCAGGAGGTCCTGGGCTCTTCACAGTTGGGAAAGGTCTTTGCTCCTCATAAAAGTTGGGCACAGGTCCCATGAGATGGGACCTAGGCCTGAGCTCTGCTGGCTTCTTGGGGAGCCCTTGTTGGCCAGAGCCCTTGTACTGTCATCAGCTTGTCCCCACGGTCCCCATCTGGGGCCTAGCCCCTCCACGGAGCCAGACTTGGCCAGTTTACATGTGCCAGGAGGGTCGCCCCTCACCTGGGCTCTGGGCATCGGAGCCAGCCTGCACCATCTCCAGGACCCACAAGCAGCACAGCAGGGTGTTCAGGAAACGCTTGCTGGATGAACCCCCGGAAGAACCAAAGTCTCACAGCTCTCCAGAGAAGATGAAAAGGGCTCTGTACCTGCACAGCCCCAGGGCGACTGTGAGGAAACCCAGACGTCAGCAGGGGCACAGCAGAGGCCGGGCTGGTCCCCCTGGGGACTGTCACGTCAGCAGCAGCCAGGACATCAGGGAAGCTGCCCCGGCCCACACAAGCCCTGGAGATGTGACCACTAAACAGCAGGTGGGGTCTGGACGGGGACCCTGGGAGAAGCTGAGGGAGCCTGAGGCCCAGTGGACTGGGTTGATGATGACGCAGCAATGTCGCTCATCAACCGCTGGGTGTGCTGAATGGCACTGACAGAGGGGAGCCCCCCAATCCCCAGCCTGCAGAAGTGCACAAAGTGGAAGTCACATTGCTGGCCACAGGTCGTGGGGATCTGTTACAGTGGCCACCAGAAGCCAGCACCGTGTGGCATGGTAAGCAGGGCCAGGGTGAGGCTCAGTCACAGCCCCATGCTGCGGATTCTCCACTCAAAACCAAGAAGCCAGGGAGGGCTGAGTGTGGCAACCCACAGAGGGTCACAGGGCCGTACAAAAAGCTCAGCCTCCGACCGCGCGCCCAGCACAGGTAAGAACCCGGAGCTCGGCCTCCTCTGCAGCCGGGGCGGAGACCCACGCCTTGTGGAGAAGGCAAGGTGTGCAGCCGCACAGACCCGTGTGCTGCCTGTGAGAGCCTGTGTTTTGAGAGGGGACTGCAGAAGACAGGTGCTTCACCAAAAGGCTGAACCAATGCCACTCCTAGGTGTGGGGCCACAAGACCAAAAACCCAAGGGCACGAAGAACAGCAAGGTCCCAATGGTCAGAGGGCAGAGCAGCCAGGCGTCCAGGGACAGATGGATGAACAAAATGTGCACACACGCACACGCACACGCACATCAGTTTGCACAGCTGGGGCCAGTCACCTATGATTATTCGCAACCCTTCCCAGTGCTGGAGGAAAAAGCCAGTCCCAAAAGACAAGGCCTGTAAGACACACTCACTTGAGGTCTCACATGAGGTCTGTGGCCAGAGACTCACAGGGATGCAGTGGGATGGGGTGCCAGGAGCTGGGGGGCCACAGGGGTGGACCACATAAGGAACACCAGGTGAGGCTGGAGTGATGAAAAAGCTTTGAAAGTAGGTAGTGGTAATGGTCACATAATATCGAGAACTTAATAAATGTCACAGGGTAGTATGATGTATTAGATTAATTATATGTTACTGTAAGGAGCCATGGAAGCTGGAGATTGATCATATGTGTGGGGCTAAAACAAGACCAGCCCAGAAAAAGCAGAGAGACCAAAACAAGCTATGTAGACAAGTTGTTCCAGCACCAAGAAGGCAGGGGGCCCAGCCTGCCAAGCAGTGGGTTGCTAGGAGGAGGGGCTGAAATTGACATCATCTTTCCCAGTATATAAATAAAGGTGCTACAGTGGTTGAGCAGTTCCTTTCCTCCCATCAGGAGGATAAGGGCTCCACCTGACCCCAGCTTTGTCTCTTCTTTATTGTTCTCATCCTCTCGCTGGGTCCTTAACCCCAAGAACCTCAGGAGCCACACTGGGCCCAGCATATGGTGCCCAAACAGGGACGGGGTAAGCGATCGAGGGCGAGGAGACACTTCACATGTGCGTGCAACTAGGGGGAGAAGTGCATTGGTACAGGTCAGTAGTCATCACTGGAGTGTATTGATATTGGCTTCATCAGGTGTAAAGAGTGGGGCATTGAAACGCCCTTATTCTCTAGGGCCAGTTATAAATGGGCCTGCGAGAAACCCCTTCCCCTGAAAAAGAGAAAAAAAAGACGTATATTGATTATATCAGCTGTCTAACTATGGGACAAACTTATCCAAAAGAATCACAAATGCATAAGAAATTGTTTGTTGCATGCTTGATTCCAATATTTGCATTCCTTCTGTGGATCTGGATTAGACAGGGTCTTAATAACCTTAAGCTTCTTGAGATAATTACAAGGGAACTGGCTCCAGGCACTGTTTCAGAATCCAGTCCCGAGCAGGGAATAGATGGCAGCATGGCCACCACCCTGATAACCTTAACTGAGCCACTAACTGTCCATTCAGCAAAACCTTCAACTATCTGTCCAAAGTAGAGAGACAGTATCATTGGGCCACTCGATGTAACTTCAAAACTGTTACAAAAGAAAAACTCCCAGAAGGGCCTGCGGCAGCCCTGCCAAAAAGCAGGGGTATGACAGCTCAGACAGCTTCCCCGAGATGGCCTGGCCCTGCTTGGCCTGGCAGGCTCCTAATGGCTGCATTCATTGTTTGCTGATTTCTGTTTACAAAATGCTCTTACAAAAGACAATTTCAAATAACCAATACAACAACAACTAACGTTTATTTATTTATTTATTTATTTATTGGTGCCCGGGATCGAAATCATGACCTCGAGTTTGCCAAGCAGGCACTTATGCCACTGAGCTAAACTCCCGGCCAACAACTAACCTTTAAAACTTCTAAAAATTCAACATTTGGCTTTCACAGCTAATAACAGGCTGGTTTCAGCATATCACTGTCTCACTGTGGCTTTGTAGTGGGTCTTGACATCTGGCAACGCAAATTCTCAAACTCCATTGTTTTTCAAAATTGTTTACTACAGGGGTACTTGTTTCAAATTCGTGATTGATGTAACTATGTTTATTTAGGTCCTTTTTGCTTTCTTAAGTCAATTTTAATTTTCAATACACTGACACTACACAGCTTGCTAAATTTCTTGAGTTTGTCTCCAAAAGAAGAAATTGTAAATTTACATACTTGGGAGGAAACTGAAAAACAAGGAAGAGTTCATCTCATAATATATTTCACAGGTAGTACATACCATTTAAAATATTTAAATTCTAATAAAGATGTAACTACCGCAGCAAAAAGACATGCAATCAAATAAAGGCTAAAAAGAGTCCATTGGAAACATCTTCATACTGGACAATAAAAGCATCCAGTCCAGTGCTAATGTGGGGTTGAGGGTGTGCTTGTGTTTTTCCAGGAAAAGCTAAATGGCCTATCTGGGTGCCAGTGTGTGCTGTCCAGCCATATCATGGACCCAAACCCAGAAAAGGAGTTGATTCCACCTCTCAAGAGGCTGATTCAGAGCCCTATGACAGTGATGTCTTGGAGACCATGCCACAACTGATAGAAAAGGATAAAGCTAGAACCAACTTTAATTGACCCAAGTTGCCCAGGAGATGGTAATCAAAAATAAAAAAGGTCCAAATAGATGATAGAAGTGCATGCTAAATCCTGCGGCAAAATATATGTTAATTATAGGTAAGATTTTGTCTTTTTCAGATTCTTTGATAAGAGATCTCTGCTAATTGACTTACAACAAATCTGACTAGTCTATTTAAAATTACAGGCCTAGGAATTTAGCTCAGTGGCTTAAGCACAAGGTCCTGAGTTTGATCTCCAGTACCAAAAAAAAAAAAAAAAACAAAAAAAAAAACCAAATTCTACAATTGTAAAAAAAAATTGTGTAATTCAACTTGGCTAAAAAATATATTTGAGTGCATTCTGATTGTGAAAGATGTTTGTAAATCTGTGTATCTGTTTGTCTGTGTGTCCGGTCTGTTACGCTGTTGCTGGAAGTCACTGAGCCAGTGTGCTCACATGTGTGGGGCCAATTGCACAAGTGGCACGGAGCACCTGAGAAACGCCCTAAAGGCATGGGGTGCTGGAGGTGACAAGTGTTTCAACCCTGAGGACACAGGGTGTGAGAAGCGAGCTAGTTCAGCAAAGGAGCATGAAATAGCCCCCAGGAACTTGGAGAGTTCTTGTGGACACCAATAATTCTGCATTTGTTTACATCCATTTAAATCTGTACAGATCGTCTGTCCATATTTGTCCATTTGTCTGTTTGTGAATAGCTGTTCTTTTTATTTTGAGCTCAATAGTTTTTCTCTTTTTCCTTGGTCTTGTGCATTTTGGATCATTTAATCAAGGTTTATTTGAGTTATAAAATTACAAAACATGTTCTGACCCACTCCAAATGCCACCTGGGTTACCAGCTGGTCCAAATGATGCAAAGATTGGTTATGTAAATATAGTATATATTGTTGTTTACTATTGACTTGAGAGTTTCTCATTGTTTTAAAAAATTAAATGGTTAAATGTTATAATTGAGTTTTTATAGGTCATCAAAAATTATATTAAGACAATTATAATATAAATATAATATATAACTATAATATAATATAAATATAAAAATTATATTAAGATAATTAAAAGTCCCTTGGGGTTGGGATTATTAGACAGAGCTTCAATTGATGAATAAAAAAGTGGCCACCTGGTAACATTTTACCAGCTCCTGTTCATTCATAGGAGACCTCAGTCATCTCCATAGCCTTACAGGAGACACCCCAACTAGAGTTATATAAATATTATTGTACTATATTCACATTGGCCATCATTAAAAGGAATAATACAAAAGGTTTTTGATTTTAGAATGCCCATACAAAGGTTTTCATATGGTTATGACAAATGATTGTTGTTAATCTCATGGTGTATTCATATATTCATGCCTCCAGATGTACTGGTTTTCCAAAATGTAAAACAGGGATTGTTTATGGTGACAGAATTTTGGTTGAGATTCAGACCTCTGCCTTCAACAAATGCTTATGAGATCTACACCCCACTAAACATCAAGTTAGGTAAAATCTTTTACTTATTAGATAGAGATGATAAACCAAAAGGGTGGAATTTTATGTCAAAATGAAAATTCAAGTGTGTTACCAAATGCCATCATGGGTTTTACGCTACAATGTTGTATATGGTTTGATTTCTAATTTTCTGTGTAAAATATGTAACTAGTTGTTAACATCCTACAGGTATTCAAATGTTAAAACAGCCATGGGTGTTGAAAAAACAATGGTTCTATTTTATGTTGTAAGATGTTTGATATTTAGGTAAGATGCTAATGTTATGCTTACTGCCTCTACTACATTGTACTGTTATCAATCTTTTCTTCTGTATGTTCAACAACTGAAGTTTGGAGACCAACAATTGGAGACACAGATGGGCTAAGGACAGCCAGTATTTTGGCCCTAGCCCTCCAAGATCAACGAGGACCCAGGACATGAGAGAACCTCTGCGGTGTCATCCTATACTCGGTGAGTCCATGCTCTTCTGATCAAGAGGATTGTGAGACCACTGAGGGAAGTGGCCATCGGTGTGTGGTGTGCCTGAGGAGAGTCACCAGGAGAAAAGGTCTCCCAGGCTTTCACAGAAAGCAACTTGGTCAAGCACTGGCTGTGACTCATCTGAACGGCTGACACTGACAGAAGAACTAAGAGGTGCTATAGCTGGTACCAACAGAGGAGACTTAACTGACCTTGATAGCTAACAAAAACTGATTGTGTTTAAAACAGGTCTCAACTTGGTCTTGAACTTGCTGCAGAAAATATACAACTACTAGAGATATATAAAACAATGCTAAAGGAATATGTTTAAAAAGAAACTCGAATCACTAAAATCTTTTGGTAATTGCCAGCTACACTGATAGCTGACTACTGACACAGATCAATGGACTGCACAAGGTTTCTACTGCGCAATGCAGGGACTTAAACTCTTTGGACTGCACTTAAAAGGTCTGCAGAGCTCTCCAACACAGCTCCTCCAGCTTCACCTGACCACCGTCCTGTGCAACAAGAAAACAAATGAGATGGGTATGTTGGGAGCCATGGAAGCTGGAGACTGATCACATGTGTGGGGCTAAAGCAAGGCCAGCCCAGAAAAGGCAGAGAGACCAAAACAAGCTATGTAGACAAGTTGCTCCAGCACCAAGAAGGCCCAGGCCTGCCAAGCAGTGGGTCACTAGACAGAGGGGCTGAAATTGACATGATCTTCCCAGTATATAAATAAAGGCGCTACAGTGGTTGAGCAGTTCCTTTCCTCCCATCAGGAGGATCAGGGCTCCACCTGACCCCAGCTTTGTCGCTTCTTTATTGTTCTCATCCTCTCGCTGGTCCTTAACCCCAAGAACCTCAGGAGCCGCACTGGGTCCCCACAATGTTACATGGATTTTGTGTAAATAAAAGACAGGGGAGGCTGCAATTTTTGCTGGTTTTCCACCTCCCTTCCCAGCGCTCAGAAATAGGCCCTGCTCCATGGGCCCCACACAGGGCTGACCGGTGGCCCGGGACAGAGGGGCCTGGGTCCAGCTGCTTGTGGGATTAGGCCACCCAGGCACTTAGCTGGTGGCCTCTGAGCAGGATAAAGCATATTTAACAGTGGACGCAGGGAAGAAACAGCCCCTTAAATTAGCAGCAGCATGGCCTCTGTGCAGCTCAGGGCAAAGTCCCCTGTGTGCTGGGCACAGCCGACAGGACCCAGGACAGTGGGAACACAGCGCTGCCCCAAGGGGAGGCGGGAGGGCAAGAAAAGCAAGCCGCCCTCCCAGCGCTCTGGCCTTCACCTAGGCTGCGGGACCACCTTTCCCTGCACAGAGTGCACCGACTCGGACAAGGAGTCCACGCTGGCCACACCTTCACTAGTGGACTGCAGACAGCCAGAACAGGCCAGGAAAGGAGAGTGGCACCCTCACTCCCAGCTCAGGGACATCCCCAAGAGCCTGAAGGGCAGCTGCTCCACCCTGTGTGGGCACAGAGCAGGCTGGCAGTGCTGGGCACAGCCTTGCCGGTGCTGCCGCGGGACGCACCGTGGTCTGAGCTGACTGTTCCTGCTGCTCTAGCTGTAAAACCAGGACGATGAGACCCATTCTGCAGTCAATCTTTAGATCACAGCTTCCCACATTGCTCTCTTCACTAAGCAGAGATCTCGTCCGTCCAGCCTGGCCATCTCCGACTCCACCCACTGGACAAGCTGGCCTCAGGCCAGCAGAAGGGTAGGAGACCCCTCCTCTTCCCCACACATCCCCAGGATTCTGCCCCAACTCCTGAATTCAGAATCCTGCAAACCAGCCTGCCCCAGCCCTAGCAAAGCAACATAAGGTCCCACAGAGCACAACCCGTCCCTGCGGACCCCTGAGCCAGCAATGGCCTCTCCCTGGCTGCTGGCTTAACTGTCCCACTGCCAGAGCTGGCCCTCGCCCAATGCCCGCTACGTGCAGGGAGCTGCAAGTTGCACCCACAACCTGGTGTGAGGGTCCTGTGTGCTGCCGACTTACCCTCTCTGCCCCTTTCTGGGCTGGACTAGTGCAGGGGTGGGCGTCCTGGAAGTGGGCAGGCCCATGACCCCATGGGTGAAGGGCAGCTCAAGGCGGAGGGGAGTACCACAAGACAGCACAGGGGCCAGAAGGAGAGGAGACCAGGGACCTACCCTGCCTGGCCCCAGGGGCTCTCGGGACAGGAGAGAGAGTGCACTGGTTACTCTGAGCCCTAATCCTGACCCCGGACCAGCCACAGGGGAAAAGTGGTCCCTCTACCCCTGAACCTCGGTTTCCAAAGCAGGGCCACACTAGGAGCTCCCCCTCCTCGGCAGCACCCCGCCTCACACAGGTGAAAGACAGCACAGTGAGATTTGCACAGCTGCCTGCTTGGCCTTACCTGAACCCCATTTGGACCCTCTTTGAGCCTTACCTTATCCCCACACGGCCCCACATACGCCCACCTGTGCCCTGACTACAGCTCCCCTCCAGTGCCACCTGCATCCCTACCTCCCATGAGCTCAGGGGCCTGTCCACCCCGGGCTACCCAGCTGCCAGCCACCCAGCTGCCAGCCACCCAGGCTGGCCCTGCCGGCCGCCTCCCTGCCCTGCAGCCGCAGCCTCCAGCAGACCCCGTGGGGAGAGGCAAGGCTGTGTTTCTACGCAACCGTGGGTGCTGCCCATACCTTGTCCTCAACCCTCCAGGGTGGGGGGTGGTGCTGAGTCCCCCAGCAGTTGGCCCTTCCTGTCTGGTCACCATGTCATGTCTGACTTCCAGGGTCTGGGACCAGTGCCCCCCATCCATGTGGATGCTCGCTCTCTCCCTGCTCTCTCCCTGCCCTCTCCCGGGGCGCATAGGGGTCCAGCCCTCCATGCAGGACAAGGTGGGGCTCTGAGCAAACCAGGTCTCCTGGGGCTGCTGCCTTCAGCGGTCACCCTTCTGTCTGGATGTCTCTTTTACAGACACGATGTCCCACTTCCTGTCCTACCTGGATGCAGGTCCTGACCATGCCCTCCTAAGTTTGCTTGTGAGCACCCAGGACAAAGCTTAATGCTGTGGCCAGTTTAGGTAAGGACACAGATGTGGACCCACGCCGTGGGACACGGCCTGCCCGCGGCCTGATGCCTGCAGCTGGAACCCACCAGGAGGAAGGCCTTAGGAGAGCGAGGGGCTGAGAGGGCCGGGCGACAGGAGGGGCAGGCGAGGACCGGGGTGGGCAGGGTCTGCACAGGGCTCCCGAGGGTGAGGGGACAGTGTGGGCCTCAGCCACCAGGCCAGGCCAATGTGGGAGACCCACCTCAGCCCCTCCTCAGGCAGTGCTGCCGGGGGTCCTTGCTGGAGATCCTGCCAGGCCGAGGGGGCCACACGGACTCCCAGGCAGCACCTTCTTTCTTTCTTCTCCTCTGTTTCTTTCCCTTTCTCTCTTTCCCTTTCTCTCTTCCTTCCTCTCTCTGGTACTAAGCATTGGTTCCAGAGCCCCTGCTCCCAGGTTCTGTCTTTGGAGACAGGGTTGCACTAAGTCTCCGAGATGCCCAGGCTGGCTCCACGCTGCTGTCCACCTGCCTCAGCAGGAATTGCACCCGCTCTGCTTGAAGCTTCCAGACACAGAATAGGCACGTGGCTTCCTCCGGGTCCCACGGCTGAGGTGGATGCTGGGCAGGGGCGAGGACCTCAAGGCAGTCCTACCCCCTTCTTTCCAGGGGAGGCTCCTGGGAGTTGGGGACCTGGGGGACCCATATTTATTTTCTAGCAACTCCTGCTGCAGGGCTGGGGCCACAGGGCTCCTCTTCTCTTTTTGGCTTTCCCAAGAACACCCTCCCGCCCTCCCTGGGCTAAGGGGCACCCTGGATTCCGTCCCTCGGGCTTTAGGGCTCCTTCCACCTCCCTTACCTTTCTATATCATGATGGGTCCTGAAAAGCTCTAGGTCCAGGGCCTGGTCCCTGGGTGCCCATGAATGTAGGGATTAAGCAGCTGTCTTCCTGCCATCTCCGCACGGGCTGGCCCTGGGCTGCTGCCAAGACCACCAGCCCTTTTTGGAGTCACCGCCTGTGCTGAGCGGCTCTGGGCCTGATCTGGTGGGTGGAGCTTAGGAAAGGTCTCCCGATGCCCCTCCCACCCCACCCAGCCTCCTGGTCATGCCCATGCAGGTCTCCCACCAGGACTACGCCTCCCCGCTGCCCACCCTGGAGAGGGCCCATCACTGGGAGGGAGCCGGCCAGGCCTCTCATGGCCCCAAGTCTCCCGCCTTGATCTGGGGGCAGCAATGCCTGCCATTGGCACATACCCACCAGTGACATCAGCTGGCAAGGAGGCTACGGCGCCATCCTGCTGAGTGACAACAGGCCTTCGCAAAGGTGTGGGTAGGCGCAGGGGAACCCAGGAACAGAACTGCACGCTGAGGCTGCAGCCCCTCCAGACCGGGCAGCAGGTGAGCGGCTCCCCTCTGCTCCCCACTTGGAAGGTGAAGTCACACTACTTCTGCCCTCCTCCCTGAGCCACTGGTGCCCACCCGGCAGCCAAGCCGCGAGCCCACCACAGAGGGGAGGGGGGTGACAGCCATGCTGGGTGGAACACAGCAACCTTGGCAGTCATTTACACCTCGTAAACATCTGTGCCTAAGACACCTTGGGAGGAAGACAGAGCTCCCCGAAATGGCCCAGCACTCACTGAGGAGCATACAGCTTCTCTAACGGACGTGTCTGTGCTTGGCTCTGCCCCCACCCCCAGGTCCCCTTGGCTGTGTCCCCTCGGCTCCCAGGAAGTGAAGAGTTAGCCCACACTGACCTCGCTGTGGACTCCACTGCTGACCTACCAAGACCACCTCTGCAGACCCCACCAGGCAAGCCCCAGGCGGCAGACCACAGGGATTAGAAAGGACGAGGTGAGAGCATGAAACCCAGCGTCTGACAGGAAGCTTTTGTGCAGGAACGGAGATCCTCCAGGGACACCATAGAAGTCCCTGTGGCTGCCCCAGCCCAAGCCCTGTCCCCATGCTGCCAGGTCCCAGAGCAGCAGACCCCACCTCAGAGCCCCTTCTCTCCACTCCTTTTTACTTAAGTTCCCAGATAAGCACTGGCGGGGCAGGGGATCAGGGAGGGTGTTCCGGGGATGCAGGATTCCTGCCTCTGCTCTGCAGGCTCCTGGTCTAGCTGCCCTAAGGTCCAGGCTCACAAAGGAAACTGCCTCTAAGCAGGCAAGCAACGGGGGCAGTGGGCACGGAAGCCTGGCGAGGAGAGTTCTGCAGGTCCTGAAGGCTCCCGGAGCCAGGTCCAGCATCTTCTCCACCCGCTCTGAGCTCCTGAGTGACTTTCAGAGGCCTGGCTTCCTCATACGCTCTACTGGCACCAAGAAGAGCCACAGGGAAAGCCAGCCCCTGTTCTCTCCCCAAAATGTATCCTCTGGGACCCCAGGCTGGGAGCAGTGAGCAGCTTCTCCCTAAAAGCAAGACCCTGTTGGGGGAGGGGAGTGGGGACTGGCCCAGGTTCTGCACCTTGGTCATGGTGGACAGCCTAGGAATTACCTGCAAACTCATGGGGACTAGCATGGGTGCTCGGGCCTGGTGGGACACTCCTCCCTCGGAAAAACCAGTCCCTGGGGAACAAAAAACCGGTCTGCTCTGGGCCAGGCTTACAGCACTCCACCCCACCCTAATCAGCCGAGGAGCCTCCTGCAGTGGTGCTCCTGCGCCCAGCCCCGGCTTGTGGCTCACCTGGCTGTCCTTCAAGGCTGACCTGTGTCTTCTCAACTGGCAGCTGAAGCTACCCAGGTGGCATCCGAGGGACCCCAGGCCAAGGCAAGTTCTGCCTCTGGGACTGTCATCTGAGCCGGCCAGGAGGATGCAGGCAGGGGCGGGAGCGGCCGTGGCCTCATTTCCATGTGGAGGGCCCCAGACCCGGCCTGCCCCAGCCTCTTTGTGCGCCCGGCAGGGCTCACAATCAGTGCCTTTGTGGTGGCCAGCTCCCGCCCTCCGCACTGGGGCCTGCGGGGGTCCCGCCCCCCCACCACCACAAAGCACTAGGAGGAGCAAGGGGGAGCTGCCCCTCCCCCCAGGCACTTCCGCCACAAGCAGACCAGAGCCTGCAAATGGCATCTCCAGACCAAACCCCCACCTTGGAGCCCCCACCTCGGGGCGTGGGGGTGCGAGGGCTTCCCCCACCAAGACGGTGGTGATGGGGCAGCCAGCAGAGCCTTCCTTCCGCATACCTGAGGGAGGCAGCTGGCCTGGTGGGGATGAGCTGGGCCACAGGCACCTGCCCTGCCTCCTGTCCTGGCTAGGGGAGCCCTCCTTGCCCCAGCGGGCCAGGCTGCCCATGGGAGCGGGGTTGGAGCTGGGAGGGACTGAGGTCTGTGCCTTCCCTTGGTGGGGTTTTCTAGGATCCCTTCACCACCCAAGCTGAAACTGAGAGGCCACATCTGTACCGTGGGCTCCAGCATCTGGCCTCCAACCCGTCCTCACCCGGAATGCTCCAGACCCGCCTCCTCCATCCCTCCTCTCTATCTAAGGAGGATGGGGTCAAGGGTCAAGAGGCTGTGAGCCAGCTGTCCCCAGATGTGGGCCCGGCCCGCCTTCCTGGAGGAGTGACAGGCCTCCCGCAGGAAGCAGGAAGGGTGGGATGGCCTGAGGAAGGGGCGGGCAGGGGGGCTCGCTTGGGTCTCCAGCGATCTGTTAATCCCACTCTTCTTCGCCAGTTCCGGCAGCCGTCGCGGGAGGGGGCGTCCGGCCCGCGCCCCTCCCTCCCCTACTCCGCCCCAGCCACCTGACCGTCTCCAAGTTGCGGCCCAGGCGCGCGGGGCCTTTGTGCAGGCAGAGGCGGCCGCCTGGAACCTGGAGCCCAGCGGCCGGGCCGCACCGCCCCCACCCCGGGCCCCTCCCCTCCCCCACCTCCCCAGGAGCTGGCAAATAAATAAATCCACAAACACAAATTCTCAGCGTACTTGGGAGAGGCGGTGGCGGCGTGGCAGTGGCAGAGAGAAGACGTGTGGAGAGGCAAGGCTGGGCCCCGCGGAGCCAAGGGGGAGCACGGGCCCGAGCCAAGGCCGGGCAGCAGTAAGTTGACTCTTATGAAACGTTTGGAGGCGCCGGCCACCAAGAAGGTCCCCACCCGGGGGCAGCGGGGCGGACGGTCGAGGGCGGGAGGCGGGCTCCCCTTCCCGCGCCCACCCGCCCCGGCTCCACCCCCGCGCCCCGGCCTGCCCTTCCCCCGCCGGCCTGGGGTGGAAGGGGCGCGCCGGACGGGTGCCACGGACTCGGGAGGTGGAAAAAACAAGAGGAAACGCGCCGGCCTGTCATCCCGGGGATGCGCAAAACGCCGACCTGATTCGCGGGAAGGACGCAGTCCCCAGCCCCCCTGCCCACCCCGCCCGCCAGCGGACGCGGAGGGCGGTGCTCGGCCGGGGAAGGGGCGCGGGGCTGAGCCGCTGCTCTGCGAAGCGCAGGTCCGAGGCTTTGGAGTTCGCAAACCCGAGGGCCGAGCGAGGGTGCGGGGGAGTTCTCCTTCTGAGGAGGGCAGCCGAGGCTTCCCGGGCCGTCCAGGAAGCCAGGGCGGCGGGCGCGCGGGGAGAGGCCTGGGGAGCTCCGACCCCTGGAGGGAAGCGGACGGACGGAAAAGGCCGGCGGGACTGGGGGTTCACGCTTCCGTTTCAACACCATGGACAGCGGACTCCGGGCTGCGGAGCCCGAAACGCGTCGGGGACGCAGAGGCCGCCCGGACGAGGGTCCGCGGCGCGGCGCGGCGGGGCGGGAGGAGGCGGAGCGGAACCGTCTTCAACGAAGCTGAGGTGGCGGCCGCCCCGCGTCCCCACCCTCCGCCCCCGAGCATCCGGCCTGCGCCCCTGTGACCGCAGGCTGGGAGGACGCGGCTGCCCGAGATTCGGGGCTGGGACTAGGCGAAGGTGCTGCTTCCACCGCCCGTGAGAAGTGGGGCCCCGCGCATCCCACGCGAGAGAGAAGGGCCGCCCCTGACAGCTGCAAAGAGCTAGGATTATGGCTGGGGCGGGCAGGGAGTCGGGACGACTTGGGGACGGGCGGGGGATGAGGACAGAACCTCCCCGAATGGCCACCTCCTTTCAGGGGTTGTCCACTGGCCCCAGCAGGCTGGAGAGGGTGCGAAAAGCGGGACCCGCGCCCAGCGCGGGAGAGTCAGCCAGGCTCTGCTCGAGGGCGGATGGCGCGGGGCCTGGTCTGTACAGGGCGCAAGGAGAGGGGCACGGAGGCCTGCCGATCGCGCCTGGGCCTATCGCTCCTCCATCATCTGCACTGCAAACAAAGGCCCAGGGAGGCCAGTTTGGGGAAGTTGTTGATCCCGGCCCTAGAGGGCCGGATTAGCATAGCCCTCTCCCCACAGACGCCCACGGTGAGGGCCTGACTGCGGTCGGCCTACAGTGTCGCCTGTGCTTCCCGCGCCCTCCCAGTCAAACAGTAGGAAAGAGAAGCATTCTTTGATCAAGAGTCCGGCAGGGCGGTCAGCGGGGGCCCCGCGGGACCCGTTTCTTACTCCGGGAAAGAGGGGCGCTGGAGCAGCAGCTGCGGAGCGACTGGGTGCGAGCTTTGGGGTGCGTCGTGGGCGAACACGAGAGATGCGAATCTGCGGTGCAGGCCTGAACGTGGAGTGTGTCTGCGGGTGCGGCGGGATCAGTGCAGGCGCGGCGTGCGCGGGGAACAGCGGGATGTGGCGGGTGTGGCCGGTGGGTGTCAACCTCCGGCCGGAGGGGCAGCGGCCGGTGGGCTGCAGGGTGAGCTTTTGCAAGGGTGCGGGCGGGTCACGAGAGCTGTTCGAGTGTGCGTGAGAGAGAGGGGGCGTTTCCGAGGCTTGCGCTAGGCCGCGGGGCGCTGGGCACAGTCCAGGGCGTTCGAAGGCTGCGTCCGTGAGAGCGGAGGAGCGCGCCGGGCGGGAGGCGGCGCGTGTGCGCGAGTAGGCACCGGGCCGCGCGCGGTACGTGTGTGCGCGGCGCGCGTGCCCCGCAGTTCTCAAGGACACCTCCGGGAGGCGGCGGCGGAGCCGGTGTCCGGGTGACGTCACCGCGCGCCCCAGTGATAATCGCCCGGTGCCGGAGCCGAGCGCGGATACGCGCGGAGGCGGCGGTGGCGAGCGTGGGGACAGTCGCACCCGGGCCGGGCCAGGCGAGCGGCAGCCGAGCGTCTGCAGCGCTGACCCCGCGCGCGCTTGGCTCCCAGGCGGCGCGTGGCGCGCGGGGCACTCGCCTGGCTCCCCGGGCTCCGCCTGGGGCAGCGGCACGCGGGGGCCTGGAGCGCCGAGGAGGAGGCGGGCGCGGGCGGAGGCGCGGGCGGCGCTGGGAGCGGAGGCGGCGGCGGCCGGAGAGCAGCAGGCGGCGGCGGCGGCGGCTCGCGCCCGGACGGGTAACTGCGCTTGGGGCCCGGCCGGGGCGAGCCGGCCAGCGGCCTCTCCCGGTCACCCCGTCGTTCTCTGCGAGAGCAGCCTTCTCGCCGGCCCGCGGCGCTCGGGGAGGGCGAGCTCGCCAGGCTGTAAAAGGAGACCGTGTTCATCTGTGCACATCGATGTTCTTTATTTTAGCTGCATTGGGTGCGCGTTCCGGGTCGGGCTGGGCAGGCCCGCGAGGGGAAGGGCAGCTGCCGGAGGCCCGCGCTGCCGGGTCGCAGCGGACTCCGCGGCGCCCTCGGAGGACCGCGGGAAGCGTTTCCCCCGCCGGTTCCGCGGGCCCCGGCTCTGGGAACGCCCCGAGGGACCCGCTCGGCCGCTGCGCCGGGAGGGGCTCCTGGGACTTCGGGGCCGCCCCGCCGCTCAGCGCAGCGCCCCGCCCCGCCCGCCGCGCAGCGAGGACGCCGGGGCATGCGGGCCCCTCGGGGTGGACCCCACGCGAGCCGAAGCCGCGGCGGGACCTGGCCGGGCCGCCCGCCGCCCGCCGCAGCCTGAGGGCCCCTCTGCGTGTTCACAGCGGACCTTGATTTAATGTCTATACAATTAAGGCACGCGGTGAATGCCAAGAGAGGCGCCTCCGCCGCCCCTTTCTCATGGAAATGGCCCCGGGAGACGGCGAGCCCGGCCCCCGGCGGCCCCTGCGCTGCGGACAAATCCGCCGAACAATGTGCCCGCCCAGAGGGCGGCCCAGCTGCCGGGCCGGGACCCGGCCTCGGGACACAAAGGGGCCCGCACGCCGCGGGCGTCGGGAGCGGGCGGGGCGGCGCGGCGCGGCGCGGGGAGGCCACGGCCACCCCCCCCCGGCCACGCGTGTCCGCACCCGCGAGCTAGCGCCCGGAGCCGCAGAGGCGGCGGGGCCGGAAGACAAAGGCAGGGTCCGCGGGGAGTGGCGGCCGGGGCGCGGAGACGTGGGCCGGGCAGGCGGCCGGGCGCTGTCCGCGGTGCTGGCGGCGCGCGGCCCCCGCGGGACTGGACGCGCAGGGCCGAGTGCGTCTCGAGTGCCTCTGGCCCCTCGGGGTCCCTGGACAGTTGCCACGGAGATGAGGGAGGGATTGGGGTAGAGGTTGAGGTCACCGCCAAATCCGCTATGCGCGGGCCGCGGGGCGGGCAGGGGCGGGCAGGGGCGGGGGCGGCCGACACCCGGACGGAGCTGCCAGGGGAGGGAGCCGAGTCCGCGCCCGGGTCCGAGCGCGCGCGCGCGGCCGCATCCCGCCCCCAGACCTCGCTTGGGGCTATGCGGGACGCGAGGCACGTGAGGCCCGCAGCCCGGGAGAAAATGACAAATCCCTCCCCCACCACCATCTGCAGCCGCATTGACACCCACTCCGGTCTGCTGCAGGCATTTTTTTCCAGTCCTCGGAAGCCAGCGCCACCTGCTGGCGCCCTGGCACGCCTCTCTGCGCGGGCGCCTCCTCTCCTCCCACCGCCTGCTCCGGGTCCCCAAGCCTGCAGGGCGCAGTGGTGAGGGTCAGAGGAGGAAGACCCCTGTGTGCTCCAACCCCCTCGGGCAGGTCGCGGCCCGGCTTTGAGTCTTCACAGCCTTTGCGTGGGGCTGGGGCTGAGTCCCTTCAGCTGGCTCAGGACCTGAGTAGGAGCCTTGGGCTACCCAAATTCACAGTCCCTTTCCCAGGAGGGTTGCAGAAAATCAGAATAACCCCAAAAGACCCTACTAGCGTTCGCGTGGTGGCATCTCACCTACAGCCCTGTCCTCCAGCCCTCACCGGGCTGCAGAGGGATTCCACATGGAGCCTGCTCGGCTCTCCGCAGAGATGAGTGCCACAGGCACAAACAGAACTCCCCCCCCCACGCACCCCAAATTGGAGTCACTGTGAAGCTGAGGACAGAATCCTACAACCCCCTGCCCCCAAAAGGAGAGGGAAGTAGTCCATCAGGCCCTGGCTAGACCATAGCATTGACCTTGAGCTTGACGTCCCCCTTCTCCTTCATCCTCTGGGCAGGACATGGCCAGGACAGCATGCCCTCCCCAGGACCACTGCTGACCCTGGAGGAGGTCCCAAGATCACTGCAAGGCAGTATGGAAAGGTAGGGCAGTGGCCTCCAGGTTTGCTGGGTACCAGAGGGTGGCCTTGTTCAGCCTGAGCCCTGTCTGGGGCTACTTAGAATCTTCTCTACAAAGGAAGGTGGTCTTGCCCCCTCCCTGGGTCAGCACTCCATTCTTACACCACTGCCCTTCCCAGGGACCCAGCTTCTAGCCAGAATGACCTTCAGCACTGTGAGCCGAGGGACACTGGAAAGCTGAGCGATGTTGAGGCCCGCAGGCTCGCTGCTCTCAGCATTAACACTGGCCTGATCCATTTCTGGCTGGGTGTCCTGGGAAAGGTGCCCATGCCTTGCCTCCCTGGCCCCCTCCCCACAGGAAGCCCGGGACACATTTCCTTTCCCATAAGCCTGGGGCTCCTGGGGTGCCAGCTCAGGAACATGGGGCTGGATCCCAGGGCTGTCCTGCTGGTGCACTTAGGGGTCCCTCACTGCTCAGAAACCATGGAGCCCCAGTGTCCCATCTCTGCAGAGCAGGCTTTCCCACGGCTGGGCTGTAACTGGGCTGCAGTGGGGAGAGGGTCCTCACGCCCTGTGCTGAAGGCCCCAGCTCAGACCTACGTGGCTCCTGACAGACTCACAGGCTGGGGGCCCTCCCCCTGGCTCTGCAGGGACAGCGGTGCCTGTCCAAGCTCAGATACCTGTCCTTCCCACACCTGGGCAGCACACCCACCGCCCAGCTCGCTCGGGAAACCACGGCTTGGCCCTCAACAGCAGCTCTGGTGCCTGGTGAGGTTGGGCAGTCTTGTCACATCCCCAGATAGGTCCAGGGGCCTCTCCCAGTGAGGGGACAGAGGGGACAACTGGCTGAAGAGTGCAGCTCGCTGTAAGAATTTCTCTAAATAAAAACTCGAGAAGCCAAGGTGCTGCTGGCCTCACGACCTTCTGAAATTCCTACAGCTCTCCGTGGTACCACCGCCCCAGCTGCTCTGACCTCCTGAGATGGGGCGGGGCTGCAACCTCCTCACCACTCCAGTACCCAGGCTGTGCTTTGACCTCACCCTCACCCACCTGTCCTCAGCGTCAGGCTCCCACATCTGGCCAGAATGGAGCCAGGCTGGCTGCGCCCACAGCCTAGGCACCAGCAGTGGGTGACTCCAGGGTGCAGGCCCGTAGCAGCACAGCCTGTCGTTTCTGGTAGCATGAGTGTCAAAGGTCTCAGCAAGCTGGGTGGGTGCAGACAGTGATGTTTGGGAAGGAAATGGAAATCATTAAGTACTAACTACTCCTGCCAACTTGCTAGAGGAATGAGAGAGAAGGTGGGAAAGATGCCTCACCCAACAGTGAGAAGGGAGCAGGGCCCCGCCTCAGCTCCATGGCCCCTCTGGAGAAACGAGGTGGGAGGGTCTTCTCACAGACACAGACACAGACACAGACACAGACACAGACACAGACACACATACCCTTGCACATGCTCGAGCAGGGATGGAAACCTTTTAGAGACCAGTGCCCAAACTGCAACCTCAAACCCACTCACTTATCGCAATGTGCCAACACTGCATTAAACCTGAATACTGAGGTTTTAGTGTAAAAAAAAAATTCACACATTAAAAGGAAAATACAATACCATAGCCTTCAGTGACACAAATAGCCCACTGTGACACATCTGCCATAGGTTCTCCCACTCCCAGAGCCTCATTCTCTGAACACCCAGGGCGCTCCAAAAAAAGGGTCAACAGGATCCCAGGACACAGACCCTGGCCTGTGGTCCAGGCTTGCCCACTCCCATCCCACCCTTGTCCAGACTCTGGCCTGCCAACAAGGTTCCTGGACACTCACCGTGGGACTGAGGCCCAAGCTCGCCTCTGTCGGGCCTGCTTAGCATCAGATTCTTGCTAAACAGTGTTTCCCCTCCAGCACAATGGGAAGAATAAAACCAGTGTCACCATGGCTGCCTGGGCAGTGGTGGATGAGACACTGAAGAGGCCAGAAGGTGGCAGAGGCTGTCCTGGAAGCAAAGGCCGGGGCAAGGCTTGGCTCCGGAGCATGAAAAGGACCTACGTGTGTGGCCAGGTATCTCACCTGCCACCTACGTCCTCAAAGCTCTCCTGGGCCTTGCAGAGCTGAGATACAGCTGCCACGCTCCTTCTGGGGAACTCAGCACCAGTGAAGGCTTGGCAGCCACATAGGTGGTCACACAGCTGCCCTTCTCCTCCTACCGCCCTAGCCTACCTGGTGTAGCCTGGTCCTAAACCTCCCCTCCCAGAAGACTCAACAGGAAGATGGTAGAACAGTTCCCATGCTGGGGCCAGAAGAGCCAGGAGTGACTCTGAAGGTCCCTCACACACAAGCCACTTCCACAGATGCCCTGATGGAGGTGGGGCAACTAAAAGCTGAGGGCAGTGGAAACTGAACAGGTGTCACTGCCATCTGACACGAACGAGGCTCTCAGGAGAGCCGCGCCCATCTTAGGCCTCAGTCACTTTTGGTAGGTCCTTCCAGGCTATCCCAGAGATGTCTGTGGGTCCCTACATTTCCTGCCTTCCCTGACTCGTCACACTGTCCACAGCATCCTGAGCTGAGCTTTCCAGCGTGGTCTGAGCAACCACTATGTAAGTTATCCATGAGCTCTGGATGCCAGGGGACTCTGAGCTCCATCAGGACCAAGGTCCTTGCCCAACTCCAGGGAAGCCCAGGTCCACGAGCAGTCTGAGCTAAACCAGACCTGGGATGCTTCCCATCCCCAGGCTGCGCCTGGTCCATGCGGCACCCCACAGCAAGTGCTGTCCCTCCAGGGACTAGACGGGACTGGTACACAGACCAGGCTCAGCTACCCTGAGTACAGCCAGACAGCACGGAAGCAGGGTGGGCAGCTACCTGGGTGAGAGAGGCTCTTCTGCAGTGCCTGTGCTCACCACATGAGGGCACCCTGGAGCTGCTGGCAGCTTCCGCACCTGGAGGAGAAGGGTGAGGAACCTGTGGGACTCAGGGGGACCTCTAGAATTGCCCGGGCAGCAAAGACCAGATCCAAACACCACGGCATGAACAATGGCAGTGTATCAACCCCACTGCACTGAGAAACTGTCCCCTTTCTGACACCGCTCAGAGCAGAGGAAGAAAGACACAGGGTGAGTGAGACCTTTCCACACTTGGATACTTTGCTTATTCACAAATATTCCCGGGCCACCACCTAAGAACCAGCCACAGATGCTTGGCAGATCAGGACAAGCTGCAAGAAACAAGACCTCCGTGAGCAGAGAGGGCAACATGGGCTCCTGTACTCCACCAAGGACCAGCTAGAACCAACAAGACAGACTGATGGCAGTAGGCAGAACCCAAGCACACACCAGCCCCAGGAACAAGGAGCAAGAGTCCGTGGTCCCAGACTCCTGATGGCAGGGTTCACACAATTCATTCACTCCTCTGCATCTCAGTTTTCCTATCTGTGACGGTAAGCTCGCATGGGCCCTGTATTAGCCTTCCCATTGCTGTACAGAATATCCAACACTTGTAACTTAGAGAGGTTTAATTTGACTCACAGTTTCAAAGGATCCAGCCCACAGTCAGCTAGTTCCAAGGCGGGAACATCATGGTGGAGGATATGGTAGAGCAAGGTTGCTTAGTTCATGGCGACTGGGAAACAGCAGGGAAAGGGTACCAGAAGGAAGAGGCCAGGGATCAGACAGAATACACCAGGCGTACCAAGAGGTGTGTTTACCAACACCTAGGTGGCCTCCGGACCAGTCAGGCTGACACAATTAAGCTACCCTTTATCAACCTGACACACAAACACATCTCCTTAAACCATATTTAATCTCCAAATAAACACAGTAGGTTCATAATTCCATCTAATATGACACAACTATCTTACATAAACCTGGAAATGCAATCACCCCTTTCCCAAAGTCTCAATAATTCCTGCACTTTTCAAAAATCAACATCTCTTTTGAGACTGAAGGTAAAATTTTAGCTGTGAACCTCTTTAGAAGTAAAAATGCAGTTACATAACCCCAAGGTATAATAGAGAAATAGGAATAGGGCCAAAGCAAGACTGCACCCCAAGTCCTGTGGCTCCATGTCAGACATCTGGGATATTGTTATGGTGAGACAAGAATTCCAGAGTTTTACGGTCTTCTCAGTTGTGGCCCACATGGCCTAGCTCTTGAGCTGGATCCACGTGGGGCCTGCAGTGTTCTTCAGGAGATTTGTTTCTGGCATCACACACTTCCTCGGGTCTTCAACTTCATTCTCACAGCTCTTGTTCTGCCAGGAAGCAGAGCAGGGAACAGTGCCAGGCAGGAAGGAGCCAGACCATATAGAACACCCTAGGTCACACTTCCACAGCCCTCCGACACCCACAAAAGTATACAAATGCCCTAGGTGCCTCCCAAGCCAACCAAGTCGACACAGTTAAGCTTAACTACCACATGTCCACTCAAAAAATGTGAGCAGTTATCACCACCAT
>PVJX010012442.1:0-50229 GCA_004027295.1 Dolichotis patagonum
TAAAAACTAATAATAATAATCACTATACTTTTGACAGCTCCATCTTCAGTTAAAATAACTGAAATGCTGCAGAAGTGTTCAATTGTTTTACAGCTTTAAATGAACTTACAGCACTAACCATATTTTCTATTTAACAAAAAACCTAGTGTTTTCTCTTCATTTCATAAGAAACACAAGGATGTCTTCATGTTTTTCTAAACAGGATACTATGTTCTTCTAACAATACTACGAGCTCTTAGAAGAAAACAAGTCACCCACACCTTTGTTATCTTTTTAAATAGAGCATCTTCTTTATATGTCATTTTACTAACAAAAACTCCTTAGTATGTGATTCCACCATATTTCTGAAATAAAATTATTTATGCTCATGCTAATGACTTGCTACTGCAAGATCCTGACATCTTTTGAATTAAAAAGAGTAACTAAAAAGATTCAGTGTTATTTTAAATTTACCGTGCTTTGAAAATCAGTAGTTCATCCTTATAGAAAAAGCCATCTATTAATCAAAATGTTTCATGAACATCATACCCTACCTGGCACACACTAAGTCTTCCACAAATCTTAAGTAATCGTCATTATCTGCAACCATGCCAGAAAATAGTTTTAATCCAAATTATTAGGGTGGGATTTTTGCAGCAACTAATAGGCACAAAGAATGAAGGAGACTGTCACACAATAAATTTAACTTGAGTTCTCTTTCATGAGCATCCTTTAAATCAATACTGAAAACTACATCAGTATAATTTTAACATCCACGTCTCTCCATGTGTTCAAAGGTCCCCACTGAGTCACCTTACCCAGCCCTTTTCCAAGGTCAGCTCCCTTTAAACCTCTCCTTCGTGACTGCAGGGACTGTGGCCACCACTAGTCAGGAACTCAAGGTAAGTGCTATGCAGAGCTGCAAGTCCTCCAGCTGTGTTCAACCAGGAGAAAGTCCCAACCTCCGGAGCCTTCATGCAAAATGAGCCACGTGGCCCTGTCTGCACTCTGCTCTGAGAAGCAGCCACTACTTTACAAGTAGTTCCTTTCAGAGTTTTCCTGGAAAAGCACTGGGCTAAAAACTCAGACTCCAAAATTCTAATCTCAGCTCTTTTTTCCCTTCTCTTCCTTTGTTCTCCTCCCTGCCCCCCATACCCTAATAGTGGGGAGGACTGAACCCAGGGTCAATCCTACCCACTGAACTACATCTCCAGCCCTTTTTAACTGTTCTATTTTGACACAGGGTCTCACTAAGTCACCAAGCAGGCCAGGCTGGGCTTGAACTTGTAATCCTCCTGCCTTAGCCTCCCACAGTACTGGGAAACAGGCATTCCTTTTACACTACAGTAGATTCAGGTCATAACACCTCCCACCCTGATCTCCTAGAAGGGGGAACTCACAGATACTTTCCAGATTTAAAATTCTTCAAGTCTCTGTCTTTCCCCAGAATACATGAGTAGGTTTAAGAGAGCACACAGATGCCCTTTGGACTGACTTAATGGAACAAAACAGACCAAACTCAAATAGTGACAGTAAAACTGGAAGCTAATTTTAATTTTTTCAAACAAATATCAAATAGATGGGGAAGCAAAGTTAGTTTCATGCCAGAGATCACTGACTAGGCTGCTACAAACCACAACTCCACAGGATGACTTAAACCTACATCTGTAGGTTAGAACTGCCTTGACTTCTGGCATGGGTTTGTTAAAGTAACATTTCTAAACAAGTAACTATGACATGATTAATGAGGCCAAGTCACTTCCCACTCCCTTCATGGACACTGTTCCCTGCCCTCCACCCTCAACCCTGAAAGAAAGACAAATTACACTGCATAATCTCCCAATCAGCTATGATTGTCTTCAGGACTTAAAGGCATCTTGCTAATCCTGGCTGATTTACAGCTAACAGCTGATAAACATACATGTGTATACAAACAAATTAGCCTATTACCTACACATTCTATCTCCCACTCTCTCCCCTCCAAAGAAAAGCATAAGGCTAGCCCATTCATTATGATAATATCTCCACATGTCTATAAAGAAACAGAACCAGACCCAGGGTGAAAAGCTCCCTAAGAGGAAGAAAGGATAAGAGAAAAATGTACTTATGCAAATTCTATAGAAATCTATAAAGCTGCAATCTTAGAATTTTATTATTAAGCTAAGCTTCTTACTCTAGAAATCCCCAAAACCCTCCAACTGGGTAGCTAATTGAGCTACAAAGTGCCAAAAAGACTTCCCTCTCTCTCTCATCCATCACAGGCAATACAGAATCCCTTGCTCAATATGATAACATGACTTTGGTCAATGCATGCTCAAATCAGATAGAGGATTGGCTGGCGGTGATGTCATACCCATGGATTAATCCCCAGTGAATGCAGTTTTAATATCATATGCATCCACACATCATTTACATAACAAAGTATTATATTAAGTATAACAATAAATGAGTGGTGGAGATAAAAGCAGCTATTAGGGAAAGGCTATGTGCCACTGAAAAGTAGGTGGGGGACAAAGGAAAACTAAACAGAACTGTTAACTAAACAGAACTAGGTCATCAAATAATGCATATCTCTAAAAAGATCAGAAAATGAATATTGAAATTCAAGTGACCTAGAACAATCTAAGGCTAGAAGTATGAGAAAAATTGCCTACAGTGAAGAGTATGTAATATAATTATAGATGCTTTTGGTGAGTGGAAGGAAAAAGCCATTCAAAAACAGGTAGACTGGCAGCCTCTGCTTTTCTGAGAAGGGCAACTTTCTTGTCTCTAACAGGGAAAAACTGGCCAGGTCAAGTCACGACGTAAAGTCTTACAATAAATTTTAAAGCACCAAAGGGTAGTTAGATGGTACTGAGAGAAGACAGCGAGAACAATGAGAGAGAATAACTTAGGAAGAACACCTTGAACTACAGCTTTCGGCTTTACGAATACTGATCAATGAAGAAAGATTTCTGCATAAATAAGAGCTGTTAACTCACATGGTCATTCTGGGAGGACATAAGTCATCATTAGTCATAATATTTCTGAAAACTGCTCTCACACGGCCTTATTAAGGTCTGCATTTCCAATCCAAAGGAAGTGTTGGGCTGGCACATTTATTTATGTCCATAAACTTAGCAGAAATGCTTCTCACCATAAAAGCCACAGTGCGCTGTTGAAGAATTCTTCACATCATTCGTCTCAAATGACCGAGTGGAAAACAGTAATTGTACAGCCAAACGGATGTTCTAAACATTGTTTGCCTTTTTAAAAAGTCCAAGCTTTGCTAGAAAGCTTAGTCATTAATGTGTGTAAGTTTGGGGTCTTTATCTGCAGGTGGGGGCCTCCAGTTGCTGTTAGCAATCCCTGAACCAAGGAGATAAAGAACCAGACTAAGGCTTAGAAAGCAACCGTCCCCACGCTCGGGATCGCCTGTCACATCACATCAACCTCACTGTCTTGGAGGGAAAACCATTGAAAAGTTAAAAAAGAGAAAGAGTTTCGGGATAAGCATGCTTCTCAGAGGAGCCTTCAATCCCGGGGGAGGGAGGAGCAAAGATCTCACATGCAAAGATCTCAGTCACGAATCTGTGCCTATGCATAACTCTGAGAAGTTGCTTCATAGCTCGATTAAGGCTCCCAAATGGGATATTTGGAGCCCCCAAACTACAACGACACTGATGTAAGAGTAAAATGCACAGGCGTCCCTGCGTCCAGCCTGGGCTGCTTCCCAAGTGCGAGGTAACAAACTTCCCACCTCCAATCCTCCTCAAGGTTGAGTGAGCCCTTGCTTAGTTTAAGGATGCCTTCCCTTCCATGGGGACTACCAGAGCAAATGAGGCAAGGAAAAAGAGGCAAAGAATGAGACGCTGCCTGGGTGGGCAAATCCAGAATGCCTCGCGCGGGAAGAGGTGGAACTTCATGCCCGCTCTAGTCTCTCCCTGCACGGGGAGCTTGGCGCTTCCGACGGAAAGCGCTTCCCGAGCGCTCAATGAGCTCTAACGCGACACTGCAACCAGGTGGCTCAGGTGGGTGACTGAGCCGCCTCCCCCTGCTGGCTCCTATACGGGTCCCCGCTGAGCTCCAAGGGCTAAAGCCCCGAAGGCCAGCCGGTCCACAACTAGCTCCGCCCCGCGTTTCCACGTACCAGTTCATCAAGCGGCCACCCCCGCACGGTGCAGCGCCCCAAGGGACCTGAATCCCGAAATTAGAAGAGGCTCCTGCCCCGCCCCAGCCACGTATCCTTACTTCGGAGAGCCGCTTCCAACTTCGGGGCGCAAGCCTACCACAACACAGGAGCCACCCTGCTCCCCAAGACTCCAGGATGAGCGGGCTCGCTCCGAGCCAAGTTGCACAGTACCAGCCCGAAAGGTAGCTGGTGCCCAAGGGACAGCGCTCGCACTCGGGGTCCAGGGGCTCTGCAATCTGGTCATCCCGCCCTCTTTTCTCCCCTTCCAATCCTTCTCACTGACTGGAGCCGGTGGCCAAGTCAGACCTGCGCGTCCAGGGATAGGCGCCGATCGCACACCGGAGCTGGAGGGCGCTCAACGCGCCGCCTGTCCGCAGGTGCCGGGGGAATGAGCCATCACCTCTGCCGCCAGGCCAAGGAAAAGAAAGTTCCAGCGTCTCCCCGGAGAGAGGCCTGAGCTGAGGCAGGAGAAACAGCGTCTGCGAGGGGCTGCACCTGCGGGACGCCCCCGCGTCTGCAGTGAGCTGCGAGCACAGCTGTGCGCCCCGTCCGGACGGCAAGCGGCTAGCAAGCAGCCGGAGCCCCGCGAACACGCCAGCCGGGAGGGGTCGGCTGGGCTCGGGACGCGCTGATTGGCCTGGCCGGCCGCTGCCCGCGCCCAGCGAGCCCCGCAGTCCACGTGGGCCGCCAGCTCCTTCCTGCACCCCGCTCCGCCCCTCGCCCCCGCCCCTCGGGCCGCGCACCTCTGCCGAGCGCCTCGCCGTGGCCACCGCTCTGCAGGTGACGGGGACCCGTACTGTTTTTCTGAAGACTTGAGGCCCGTCTTGAGCCCTGCGTTAGGGAGAGGAGTTTAGCGTTCGGCTGCAAATTGGAAGCATTCCCTCGCCTGGGACACAAAGCACCCTGCGCCCAGCGCGGGCAGTACTCTGGGTTTGTGTGTAACTTGCTTGCCTGGGATAAGGGAGAACTCAGCACACATGTCAATGATAAAAATGCATTGCTTCATTAAAAAACGCTAGTGCAAGTAAGACTTCTTTGACCCCTTCTCTCACCACCACTCAGCCTACAAAATCTTCCTCCCCTCTTGTGAAAGGGAAGAACGCTGATAGCAGTGACTTTTATGTATTGTTTACAGAGATGACTTTACCTGATCTCTTAGTTTACATATGAGAAAACTGAAGCACAGAGAGGTTGAATAACTTACCGAGGGTTGCTAAGTTAATTAGGAAAAAGCTTCTGTTTGAACAGGGGACCTGTGGTTGCTCTTCAGTGTTCAAAGCCTGAGACCATGTGAGAATTTCAGACTTTCAATCCTCAGAACCTGAATCTTCATTCAATCTGGAGCCCCAAATGGTCAGAACCTGCACAAAGGTTGACAAGCACTGCTGTGTATCACTGGTTTGGCTTGTAAACTTCAGAGGCTGTTACTCTGTTGACATAGAATCCCGTGCCATCCTGCCCCACGATGGCTCCCATGTGTATTTGCCTTTTTCTGCTCCTATTGCTTGAATTAAATTAACCTGTGTCACCTCTGTTTTCCCAAGCCTTTGTGCCACATACACATGCCACATTATCTTACTGATTGTTAGACATTTTTGGTCTTTTTGATTGAAATTGGGGCTCTGCAGTCAAAGACAGTTCTATCATCAAGTCATCACCAGTCTAAGGGAATCCAAGCATCAGAGACAGTGACTCCATCTCTGATGGACTCTAAAAAGACTAAATGCTGAAATCCCATAAAGGACAAGCGGAGATCCAAACAAACGAAACAAAACCAGGAGATTGCAAATGGTTCCTCATTTACTTAACAAAATTCAAGGCCTACTCTGTATCAGACAGGTGCTGGTACAGAAAGAAGGAAACACAACAGTAAAAATTCTTTCCAGTGGGGAATCCTTCCAGCAATTACCATGATAAGCAAATTGCAGAGGGTAGTAGAAGATGGTCTTACCACACACACACACACACACACACACACACACACACAAAATGCTATTCCCCTTTTAGGTCTCTTTCCCAAAGAGTTATAAACATCAGGCCACAGTGATGTGTGCATACCTGTGTTTATAGAAGCATGATTCATAACAACTAAATATTGGACACAGCCTATATGGCCATCAACAGATGAATGGATTAAGAAAACGTAGTATTTATATCCAACAGAGTACTACTCTGCGATAAGGAAAGATGAGCTTAGGGCATTTATAGGAAAATAGATGCACCTTGAGATGTTAATGTTTACTGAAGTAAATCAGATACACAAGTTTGAATACTGCATGGTTTCCTTTTAGGAAAAAGTTAATAAGAAAAAAGTTACTGTATTTTAAGTATGTTTCTGCTGTTGGTTTCTAATTTCACTCCAATGTGGTGTGAGAGACTGTATTGCAGGATTTCCATTTCTTTGGATATATTCTTTATTGTTGCTTTGAGCAGGGTCTTTGAACTTTTAAAAATGCCACAATACTATAGGCAACACACTTGGGACTCCACCTGTCTCTCAGGAGCTATTTCTATCCCCCAATAAATTTTCCTACTCAAAAAAAAATGCCAGAATAGGAAAATTTATGAACATAGAGAGTAGCTCATTGGTTACCTAGATGGGGGGAGGGGTAGCAGTTGGGAGATGATAGCTACTGGGTAGAGTGTTTTGTTTCAGGATAACAAAAATCATCTAAATTTGATTGTGGTCATGGTTGCACAACTTTGTTCAATGTGTTAAAAGCTACTGAATCTTATACTTTAAGCTTGAAAATTGTGTAGTAAATTTTAGTTCAGTAAAGCTATTATTTTTTAAAAGTGAAGATATTATAGCTTAAGGAACTAGAGTCAGCTGCAATATGGGGCTGAATGGAGAAAACCCACACTTCTCCCACACCTGACCAAGATGAGTACTGAAGCAGGTGTGCCCTACATAGCCACAACGTGTGCGATGACTTTGACAATGAAGTGGTTGCAGATCTAGGTGGAATGCTTGCAATCTTAAAGCAGGGTTGTGTGCTGCATTTAACATGGATGAAAATGCAGTGGAAATAGTTAATGAGAATGTGGGAGAATGTGAGTTAGCAAAGGCTGATGTCATTCACTGTGATATGTGCTCAGTAAATGTAATTATATCAAATTGTTCACTAAAAATACAGAAACATTAAGCATGTCAAAATATTTTTAAAAGAAAGAAAAAATGTGGAGAAGAGGAGATGCATACTGGGGAAATTGTGACTAGCACCAGTTCCCACTGAGAATAGTTCTTTCTGAGAAGGTAACATTTGAGCAAAGACTAGGAAGAGGCAGGGGGCAAGTCATTTACAACAAGTCTGTATTTCTGATTCCACTGGCATTGGACTATGTGTATATGTAAGCCCTTGTTTTATCTTCTGAGTTTTCCTGGACTGAAGTTTTCTCACCTTGGCAAAGAAGAATCATAAGCAACTTTCTGTGTCTCAGCCTAATATCCTGTTCTCCCATTCTGGATTTTCAGTATTGTCAGGGGTTCAGCTGTTTTCCCTAAAGCTCATATGTTGAAGATCTAAGCCCCAGGAGTTCAGAATGTGAGCTTATTTGGATCCAGGGTCTGAACAGAGGTAATCAAGTTAAAATGAAGTCATTAGGGTGGGCCCTAATCCAATATGATTGGGGCAAATCAGGAGTCAGATTTGCACACAGGAAGAACATATGAACATTAAGGAACAGATCCTGGTTGATGTGTCTTAAGCCCCAGAACATTGAGGCGGGCCCACAAAACCACCAAGAGAGGCTTACAGCAGGTTCCTTCTCACAGGTCTTAGAAGGAATCAGCCCTGCCAACCCCTTAACCTTGGACCTCTTCCCTTCAGAACTGGGAGACTATAATTTGCCATTGTATAAGCCTCCCAGTCTGTGGTTCTGTGTTATAGCCCCTGAAAACTCATACAAGTATATTTGCACAGTACGCTGAGACGCATAGGAATGCATTTGTACATTTCCAATGACCTGATGTCTTTCCTGCAACAGCAAGAAGCCAGAATGATATGATGGCCAAAGTATTTATTTTCTTATGTAAGAACCAGTGCAGGTCACACTAACAGAGTTTTGCATGCACACACATTCACAGAAGAGCCCTTGACATGCTTCTGTATTTGTACGTAGTAGCACCACGCGACTTGGACATTGTGCTTATTTTTCTCATTTATGTAACATCCAGAACACCAGTGGGCATGCTCTGGTGTTTAGCCAATACAATGATGATTGTGCCTCTGAGTGAATATTCTGGCTCTTCTAGGCCTACTTAATTAATCTTATTAGATCAAGCTTCGGTTTTAAAATTTTGCAATGTTCATGCACTTTGAGTGTAATTTTTCCTTTAGCAGGCTAGTAAGAATAGCTAACATGATTTGGAGACTCGTGAGTCACCTTCTATTCCAAATGCTTCATGTGAATTATCATGTGCATAACCCTATAGGATAAATTCCCTCATTATCACCTCCAATCTTCAGATGAGAAAATTGAGGCTCAGAAGAGGTTAATAATATATGCATGATCTAAACCACTATTAAATAGCTAACTTATGCCTTGAGCCAGTTTCTTTGACTGCAAAGACAGTGCCAGAGTGGGTGAGTAGAAAGAAAGCAAGCACAGAGAATGCAGAAGGCATTTGTCTATTCCTTTGCATTTGTCTTTGAAAATTTCAAAGAGCCATTTTCTTACTTTTTGTTATTTACCCCAGCCCTTGAGCTTTCAAGACCAACCACTTTTCCAGCTGGATCTTTGCTGTGCTTTCTCTTGCTTCAAACTGGGACCTGTGCAGACTTTGATAAATGAAACAACAAATATACTTTTGTTTTTAGCCTACGTGTTCTTCAGCATCCTCTAAGGAAGTGCAAGTCAAGCTTCTTAGAAGTCAGCCTACTTTGACACACGTCTGTATCTCATACATTGACAGCTTCCTTTACTCAAATAGTAGGGAACAAATAGCACCCCCGCTTCTATGAGTCCTGAAAGCAGCATGCAGTGCCAGCTCTGTCCCTCTTTACCCAGAGACTAATAGATCCTCCTGCCTGAGAATGAACATCTAAAAACAGCTTCAGCTGCTCTCTGCGACTCACTTTCTATTCTCATGGCGTCCCCACAGCGCTGGTCAGGGAGAAAGCCCGTGAACTTGCAATGGTCAGAAGATGTGAAGCTAATCCTGGACTCCCCCACCCTTCTCAGGAAGTGGGTGGCCTTTTCAGCTGTTAAATGACTTCCTGCTGTGGATGACTTGATCTGGCTTGTTTTAGACTTCTGGAACTCAGACAAGGTGTCTGGCAGTTCGCTTTGGAAAGCTCAGGTGGGTTTTACTATCCTTCCCTTTGCTGACCACAAATGCTTCAATATTTTATGTTCTGGAAAAGAACAACACTTCAGGGCAAATTAGCATAAGAGGGATTTATGAAACCACAGTGAGGGGAGTGCACTTTTAGAGATAACACAAGAGCTGTTATAGAGCGATACAAGCTAGGTTCCCAGCAGGACGCGCTCAGTAGAATCTTCAAAGAAATGATGTTCTTTTTGGTACCCTCACTTCTTCCCATCCTGGTCCTTCCCAACAGGTCCCACATGGTCACGTAACACTCGGCTATGCAGGAGATGGGTACTATCATTCATTCCTGCATTCTTTCATTGATCCTTTTACTAATTCATCTAAACTTTCTGCTTACCAAAGAATATTTGTACACCCAATTTATAGCAGCATGATTTGCGATAGCTGAAAGTGGAAACAACCAAGTTGTTTCAACAGACAAATGGATAAACAAATGTTATATATGTTTTTGTATTTTTTCAACAATAGAATACTATTTATTTTTTAAAAGGAAGGAAATTTTGACACATTCTCCAACATGGATGACTCTTAAAGACTATCCTAGTTACTTTTCTTGTTGCTGAGACAAAGTACCTAACACCCAAAGTTAATGGAGGAAAGGTTTATTTGGCTTACAGTTTGTAGAAGTTTCAGTCCATACTCAGCTGGCTCCAAGGCAGGGTGCCATTGCAGAGGGGCATTGCAGAGGACAAACAGTTCATGGCAGACAGAAGGCAGAAAACAGCAAGCAGCAAGCAACAAACAGCAAGCAATGACCCTCTTTCTGTCCCTTATATCTTATCCAGGCTACCCACTCTTAGGGTACCACTCATATCCAGTGTGAGGCACCTTTAATCCTAGCATTGCACCATGAATCAACCTCAGCATCACATCCTTGATCCCAGCATCACACACCCTACATCCAACCACCTCTGGAAAGCCCCTACCTGTAACCACATGAGATTTTGGAGAGGGGGCCACCTAGACACAAGCCATAACAAAGATATTTCGCTAAATGAAATAAACCAATTAGTTAAAATGACCAACATTATATGATTCACTTACATGAGGTATTGCTAGAAATAGAAAGGAGATGTAGTTGCTGAAGGTTGGGGTTAGGAGAGAATGAAATGTTATGACTTAAGAAGGTAAGGGTCTCCATATTATAAGACAAAAAGAGTTCAGGAGATGCACACCAGTATACAGCAATGTGTTTTTGATGCCTCTCAACTATACACTTAAAAATGGGCAGGCATGGTAGTATATGCCTGTAATCCTAGCACTCTAGGAGGTGAAGCAAGAAGATTCCAAATTTGAGCCCAGCCTGGACAATGACTGATTTAATGAGACTCAATCTTAAACTAAAAAATAAGAAAAGGCGTGTGGTTATAGTTCAGGGTAAAGTTCATGGGTTCAACCTCCAGTACCACCAAATAAAAATAAAACAGAACAGGTAGTAAATTGTATGTTAGATGTACTTCTACCATAGCTAGTCATAAGTTTATATTCTGATTCTATCTAAAATGTCAAGTTTTTAAACCTTAGAATGTGAAGTATAATTTAAATTCAATCACAAATTATTAGACTTTATACTAACCGTATTTTGGTTTTTTGAAAAAACTGACTTGGTTTGTGTACCTTGACATTATACTAGGCACTTGGGACGTGTTGTAAAAGGCCTTCCTATCCCTGACCTCAAAGAATTTATAAACACATACCATAATGATCTGGATGGATTTCTTTCTTTGATTCATATTTTCTTCCTCCAACAAATATTTATTGAATGCCTTTTACGTGTCAGATTCTCTGCTACTTACTAGTGTATATTAGTGAACATAGTAAATCCAGACCCAACTCCCATAGGACTGCCGGTCTATAAGGAAGAAATTGTTTCAATAACTTCTCTCCTCTACCAAAATTCACTGGTTCTCAATATCTTCACCTTCTAGATTTTAACAAGTGACCTTATGAAGTATACTAATAACATCTAGATACAAACTTCTGTGATGCCTTCAACATTTATAACATATTTGTGCTATAACACAAAAAAATTCTAAAAGACCAATATTTTCCAAAATGTGGTTTTTATCTGATGCATGAGTTGCAAAATAATTTTACCTGAAATAATTTTAATAGTTTTAATTTTTTAATGTATGTTAGGAAAAAAGTTAAAAGCAACTATCAAACCTGTGATTTTATGCATACTAATATTTAGAATAAAGTTAAATTTAAAGGCGTTTCAATTCAAGAAAAATATTAGGACAAAAATCGAAGCATATGGCAAAATTGCAGCAGTGGGGTACAATGAAATTCAGAAGGAGATGACATTTGTAGATACAGGAGTGACTCCATTAGCAGAAATGGAATCAGTGTTTCCTGTCTTCACACGTCCCTACAGGCCTAATCAGACAGCTCCTTTAATATGTCTTTCCTTTCTAGTTATGTTAGTCAACCTTCCCATTGCTTCAACCCAACACCTAACACCCACAACATAAAAAAGGAGAGTTGTAATTTTGTTCATGGTTTCAGAGGGTTCAGTCCATGTTTGCTGTCTCTAAGGCAGGAACATCATAGCAGACGGGAATGTCAGAGCAAAGCTGCTTAGTATATGGCAGCCAGGAAGCAGAACAAGGGATGGGATATAGACTTCAAGGTCATGCATCCATCACCCACCCAGACAGATCCAGGAGTATGCATTACTAACTCCCTGGGAGACTCCCAAGCTAATCAAGTTGACAGTTAAGCTTGACTGTCACACTATCTCAGCCACTCTGCTCATACCAACTGATAAAGGGTGCAGAGATCTCTTCCTTGTCTGCTCACTGACTTGGCTTCCTCAGAATCAATACACTTTACATGCAACACGCTGATAGTTAAATATCTTTGGAACCTGTGAGGATGCCAAGTCTGTATCTTGCAAGGTGACAAAGGAAAAATGAAACTAGAAACCATTCTTCCAGCCTTGATCTGTCCTATTTATTCTACAAAACTTCTAGTACAAAGTTTTGAAGAAAGATGAAAAATGAAAAACTAGAAATTAAAAAACAGAAAAATAAATGCTAAATTTCATTCCAATTATTTTTCCATCTATCCTATTTTAATACATGCAGCAAAAACCACATGCCATTTGACTTTTATTTTTGGACTTGATTTTTTTGCCTCTGCCTTAGAACAACATTATTTACTGAAAGGTCATGAATGTTAAAGTAGGGTTTAAAAGGCTCCACTCGGACATCTGATATTTGGAATACTCTTGATCAGAGTCTTACCCACCAGGGAAACTAAATCTATCAATGGACCTCAGATCCCATAGACTTCAAGTTAAATGCAGCATGGGACTTTTGCCTGCATGCCAAATATCCCCTTCTGAGAGAGCGTACTTGCCAAACCCCCTGATTGCAAGTGACAGGAACAACACAAACGAGGAGATAGGCAAAAAAAAAGGACAACTACGTGTTTATATAACAGGGATCTTCCAGAAGTGTAGCTGGGTACTAATACTCAAAGCAGGGCATGTGCGTGCAGGTATGCCTTCCCACTCTTGGTTGTTTGTTTGTTTGTTTGTTTGAATTGGCTGTAGTCACTCTCACCACAAAGAGGTTTCTTCCAAAAGGCAGAGAAGACATCCTTGTCCAATGATCCCAACCCATCTCCTTCCAGCTATGTGACTCCAATTAAATAAGGACTCTATTCCAGCTTCAAGTTTTAAAATCTGGCCCAGCATCTCATGAGTCCAACTCGTGCCCAGGCCTGGAAGAGGGGCTGAATGGCAGCTATGCCATAATCACATGGTTATTAATTCCTAAAAAGGGAGCTTCAGACAGTGGTGATTAGCACCTAATGCAGGAGTGTGTGCAGGAGCTTATGCACAGTAACAGTAACCCCTGTTACTGTGGTTGATCAATTAGCCAGGTTCTGTGTTATCCAACCACATGGCAACATCTAGTTAGCTTATGTTTAGGCTCCTTTGCCAAGTACTGTCCGTCCATGCACTACTCCCAATCTTTGTGGTCTAGCTGGAGAAATGACATGAGTCAATCAGAGTTTTCCCCATGGAATTTGAAAGTGGGATTCCAAGTGATGAGCGCTTGGGATATTTGATCTAAAAATATTATAAAAGATTAACCAGGATGGAAAATAATGAGCAGTGTGCAATTAAAGATCAGAAGAAGACAAATACAGAGACTGGAGATCAGAGCAAAGAGAAACACTGACTCTGAGACCAGGTAGTTCCTGAAAGATTCATGGAGTAGCCGACTCAGTTTACTGGGAGTTCCAGTGTCTGGAAATTTTTTGATACGAGTAGGTAAGAAATGGCTAATACATGTAGTGCTTTGCTCATGTCAGTTTATCTCCTGTTTGTAGCAACTTCTCAGGGAGGTATTTATTCTCTCCATTTTATAGATTAATACACTGAGGGCCTGAGAATCTGTTTTATACTTTTTAATGTGATGTTTTAAGCTAAAAATTCTCATCAAAGGCTGTCCAGGGAAGAGGCATTCGGAGACGATCCATGACAATCTTCATCTGTGGATACATACTCTGTAAGTTTTGCACACCATGTACTGGTGATGTTTGTTGCTAAGTGCCAGCCCGGCCACAGGATGCTTAGATACCTGCTTAACATTATTTCTGGCCATGTCTGTCAGGCTATTTTTGAAAGAGATTAGTATTCAAACTTGGATACTAAGTAAAGCAATGGCTTTACCCAGTATGACTGGACATCACCAAGCTCTTGAGGGCCTGGAAAGAGAGGCAAAAGGAAACTCAACTGGCTGTCTGCCTGACTGTTTGAGCAGAGACCTGGATCTTCTCTTGCTCTCAACATTCCAGGTTCTTAGGCTTTAGATCCAAACTAGAATTTGCACCAACAGCTGTTGGTTGCTCAGGCCTATGAATTCCACCACTGGCTCTCCTAAGCCTCCAGCTTGAATACAGTAGATCGTGGGATGTTTTCCCTCTGTAATCCAACACTTTATAATGAATCTCATAATATACATGTAATCCTATTTGTCACATTTCTTTAGAAACCCTAATATAGTACTCTGTCCCCAAAAGAAAGATTGAGATCAGATTTGTAGGGATTAATGACTATTTCTAGGTATGGGGAAATAGAAAGGACCTCCAGTGGTCTGTTTTTGAGGATCTAACCATTTTCAGCCATACTCATGTTTTCACCCTGTCTGAAAATTTCTTTTTTTTTTTTTGGTACCAGGGATCGAACTCATGACCTCATGCTTGCCAGGCAGGCGCTTAAGCCACTGAGCTAAATCCTCGGCCCCTGAGAATTTCAAGAGACTTTCCCTTCTCCATTTGACTCTCTAAAGAAATCTTGCAAATTAGCACAGGCCTGGAGAGCCAGGCTGAAGAGAATGAAGTGGGAGCAGGAAAACATCAAGGAATGAGTATGGGGACACCCCCCCCAAGGCAACACTTGCACCCCATCCTGACCAAAAAAGGTTCCAAACTGAGTTGAATTTGTCCTGGTGAATTCAGAACGTTGTAACATTTTCATCAGATTCTTAACAACAAAACTAAAGTGTGATTCATCACCCAGCACTTTTTCTGTAAGGTTATTAGTACACATTGACAAACTTTAAATAATAAATACTGCATGTCCGCTGAGATGATTTTTTAAAATCATGACCCTTCTTTTCCTTCCCTGCCTTCAACAAATTCCAGCAGCTAGACAGTATGCTTGCAGCCCTAGGGGAAAATATACCAAAGCAAAATTCGGAGAACAAAGAGGCAAAGCCGTGGCTTATGAGTTTCAAAATAGGCTGCTGAAACCCAGGCCAGCAATAATAGTTTTGAAAGGGTTTCTGAGCCCTGGAAGCCACGCTTTTGAATATCAAAAGCCACAGCACACCCTGAACAACAGATTGGGAAAAATAGCCTCCTATGTATTTTCCAGACAACACATAGATTCCACAGCTGGGTGGAGGGGAAGACAGTGGAAAGAAGGTGAGATGTGGGGGTGTTACCAGGATAAATCACTATGGACAGTCTCCCTTGGTCCTCCATGCCTGCTTCATAGACTGATGTCAGAGTTCTGGCCTAGGAGCAAATGCTCAGGTTTCTCAACTGAGCCTATAGACATTTTTGCTAGAGAATTCTTTCTTTTGAGAGGGGATCCTGTACATTACAAGCTGGTTAGCAGAATTCCTGACCTCTACCCATTAAATGCCAGTAGTACCCACCCCCAACTGTGACAACTGCAAGTAATACCAGGCATTGTCAAAACTTGCACTGTTGGTGGGGATGGGGTACAAAATCACCCCTAATTGAAAACCAATGAGATAAAGATAAAAACAGATATATCACATGCACAAATATGTCTAGCCAAAAGTTTTTTGTGCTTCATAACTTCAAAAATACCCCTAAAATAAAACATAAAATATCACTGATACTCCACTAACTTAGAAATGAATGTTAATACTTTACCCTAGTTTTCATATATATATATATATATATATATATATATATATACACTCCACAAGCCAAAAACTGGGGTTATATGGTTAAATATTGTCATGTAATCTATAAATACTTTTTTGCTTAGCAACATGGCATGAATTTTCACATAGATATAGTATTTCTTAATAAAGCCATAATATAATGTAGTAGCCAAACCCCTATTGTTAGACACTTAGGTTCCTCTTAATATTTCACCATCAATGGTAATGCTTTGATGAATATCTTTACATATTCCTTTATTTTTTAGGATAAATTCATAATGAATATTGTTTGTTAGCGAAAACTCAGATTCATTGATTGATTGGTATTTTGCTACCCTGGAATTGAGTCTAGGACCTTCAAACTGAGCTAGATCCTCACCTCTTCTCTAAAATTTTTATTTTATGTAAACATCTCACTAAGTCACTAAGTGATCTTCCTGCCTCAGCCTCATAGAGTACTAGGATTACAGGGGTGTGCCACCATGCCCAGCTCTAATTGATATTTTGGTGTCTGGATATATATAATACTTGGTTATGTCATAGCTTACATGCTGGCAAGCCAAAGGAAATATATACCTGTTTCTCTTGTACTTTCAGTTTTCCATAGTACTTTCCAATTTTCTAAGCCTACAGGATAGCTACACATGGTCCTATTTTACTGATAAGAGGCTGCCATTCATAAAGGTTGCATGGCAATAAAAAGACTAGAAGCCATTTCGCATGACTATTTTTTCCATTAGTGCTTTACCTGGGGAAGCATATATACTGCCAAAATTAAAACTAACCAGAGAAGATTAGCACACACTGCTCACAGGTGACTCACATCTCGGTAGGATGTTCAGATAGCTCTTGATTATGAATCCTAGGTATAATTTTGTGAGAATTCCAGAAGTCCCAAAACATAATGTTAGAACTTTGGCCGCATTAACCTGCCACCTCTGATGCAAAGCTCCACAAGTAATCTAGTCCCCAAATGATGATGTGAAGGATTAATATTTAAAGGTGATGGGGATATAGGTCAGTGGAACAGCACCTGCTTGGCAAGCACAAGGTCCTGAGTTTGATTTCCAGTACAATAAATAAATAAATAAATAAATAAGCTAACGGTATCTGCTGCTTACTTATCCCTAAAACTAAATAAAGTTGGCACAGCCTGTTCTTACTTCCAGTCACATTATAACACAGATTTATTACCAATTAATTTCTTATCAAGGAAAAATAATCAAATCAAAACTATTTTACATAATGACATTTGAGTATTTGGTATTACTTCAAGTCTGAACAGTTAGAATAGAAAGCACATCCAATGTTCATTACCTCTTAATGCTTGTATTCTGTTTCATGTTTCAATTCACACACACAAAAAAAAATGCTACCCACTGTTTCGACTTTTTTTGGTTTAATGAGTTTAAACAAATTCTGCAATGGGGGAAAAGAATATGGCTTAATATTGTTTTAAGTGGTTTGTAGACATATTCCTTCTACCATGGGCACAATTTTAAACCAAGGCCAACTTCTGCTCTGCTACTGAAAGCTAATGAATGTCTTAATAACACGCAGAGAAAAAATGCAATGAGTTCGTTAGAAAAAGAAATATGCTAGGCTTCTGACATATAGTTGGAAAACAACTCAATTGTACTTACAGATATAACTCATGATGAAGACTATCCTAACGTCTCACCAGTTCATTTTACTACCCATAAGCGATCTTCTTGGCAGAATATGTTGAGGTCACTGACACTTGCTAATTTGAGTTAGACTTTAAAGCTCCAGATAAAGCTTGAGCCAACTTCTTTCAGTTCTGAAATATCTGGAAAATAAGCACAACTTAGAGTATCATAACAACTTTTCTGTTTCCTAGTATCTGGCTGATCCCAGTCCTTCCTCTAGTTAATCCAAACTCTTGAGCAAGGATGGAATTTTTTTAAATGAAAAATTCAACACATTCTCCTAAAAATCTTATTTTTCTTGTCTTGATTACATAGCTAGCCATTTGTGTATATGTATGTCTCACTGGGGATAAGACAGCTACCTTCAAACAGACTTGCTTTCTAATAGGCATCTAATCATCTAAGAACATAGAACATAAAGCCGAAGTACACAGTTTTTAAAATGTAGCAAATTCTAAGTTGGTTGTTACTTGATCCTTGGAGTCCTGAGATATGAGATACCATAGAGGTGACACTGCTTAGACCAAGATAAATATCAAATAATAGAGGCCACCAGAACATGCACACCACTCCAGAACTCTCAGTAAATGTGAAAAACGAACAGGAGAAAATGGGCAAAGCAATGGTTTAAAAAAAAAAAAAATAAGGAACCGATGTATACTGCAACAAGGATGAACCTTGAAAACATTTTGCTAACTAAGACAGTCACAAGAAACCATACACTATATCATGTGATTCCATTTATATGAAATATCCAGGAAAGACAAATGGAGAGTGACTGATTAACTGATAGAGTTTATTGGGGATTAGAAAAATGGTGGAGGGTTTAGGGGTTTTGGGGGGGGTGTTTGTTTCAGTACTGGAGATCAAACCTGGGTCACTCTACCACTGAGCTACATTTCCAGTCCATTTTATGTTTTGTATTTTAAATTTTGAGACAGGGTCTTGCTAAGTTGTCCAGGGGAGATTAAAAAAGACAATGTTCTGAGAGTAAATAGATGCACAGGTCTTTCAATATATGAAAAGCACCAAACTCTACATCTTAAAAGGAAGAACTCTATGGCATATAAATTATATCTCCATATATATATATATATATATATATATATATATATACACAGAAATTGGCCAGGGATTTAGATCAGTGGCATAAGCACCTGCCTTGCAGTTGTGAGTTCAATCCCAGTACCAAAAGAAAGCAGAAATTGGGAGAATAGGAAGAAAAGAACCAAGCGACTGATTAGGGCAGAAGCAATCTAAGTCAACTGCTAAGGTTTCCAGGCAACTTTGATTTGATTAATTGGAAAGTTTTTGAGAAACAAGATAAAATCTGTGCTGAGCTCAACCAGCTGGATGCAGCAGACACTGGCCACATATCTCCTGTGCCCTCTCCACCCAACAGCAGAAAATCATGCGAGGCCCTTTTAGAGTCACAAACTTCTAGCTAGAACACTTTTTAAAGGAAAGAAAGTGTATGTGTTAAGAGTGAGTCTTTTCAAGGGATGAAATTATGAATTTTTTTCAGTAGTATAGAACAGAATGACGTTTATATTACAAAGAAGGGCAGATCAATTTTTAAAGAGAGAACAGTATTAAAGTAAAATACACTAAGTGGTCTTCAAAAGAAAGCCACAGAGTCACAGAGAAGGGTACAGGAAGGGAGCCTGAGGAAGGAAGGGGGACAAAGTGTGATTCAAGTTGGCCCCAACAAAGTGGGACTCTAGGGCTTGGAAAGACCTGACCCATCCCTCCCGCCTCACACCCTCAGGGGACCACAGCCCCACCTAGGGAGACCCAGAGGCTGTGCTCTCTGGCCTGGGAAAACACTGTCTGTAACAGCTCCTTTCCCTGCAGCCTCCGCCCATCATTAGGGCCCCACCCTGTGCTCCAATAAGGGCAGGAAGACTTAACAAATAGGAGTCATCAGGAAGGAATTAGCTACTGGATTTGAGCCAATGGTTACCAGTTCAGACTCTTTCATTGCTGCCAAAGCACATAACAAGGTGAAGCAATGGCTCGATCACACAGAAGTAAATGTGCAGAGCCTTACTATGAAAGCCAGTGTGGGCAAAGGGTCAAGGAAAAGCTTCTGTCTCTGGTTATTCTGAAGGAGAAAAGCAAAGTTACCTTTCTGAAGCAGACAAATGCAGAAAACTCATTTAGTCTCATGAGCTCTGCTCATCACAAGCCATCGTTCCAATCCCATCCTCTTTTGCTGTCCATGCATTTATCCCAGCCATCTCTGATGCAGCAAGAGAAGATAGCAAAAACCACATCCACTCCCTCCGTGGTCTATCAGCCTCTGCACTCTGCATAAACATGGGGACGAGGTACTGAAACAAAAGAACATGGACTACCGACCAGACTCCTGGGCTTACATCCTGACTTAATTGCCTCACCAGCAACTTGACTTTATCAAAGTGATGCTGGCTCTCTGGGGATTCTTATCCTCCTTCATCAAGTGGGAATATCAGTATTGCTTCTCTCATGGCATGGTTTTAATGGCTACTGGAAATATTATACACAGTCATCTGGCACTGTAGTACTGAACAAATCTGGGGTCATTTTTACTAGTTCTCTTAGAGACTTTCTCAGCAGCATCCCCAAAAGTTTAAAGATGTTATTTAGAAATTCCGTAGTATTTTGATTTATTTAGCTAGTGATTATATATTTACGTCTATAAGTATATAAATATACATAGATATGCATGGAAATCTGTGTCTGTATCACTTTGTTGGAACTCTCATGGTTATAAATGATGAAAATTCTATTTGACTGGCTTAGAGACCCCTCCAAAGAAATGAGGAGATATTTATTGATTCATATACATGAAAAATCCAGCGGTAGGCCACTTTGAGAGTTTGTTTGGAGGTTCCAGCCGGAGAGTGCAGCTACTTGTAAACATCTGACTGAGGAAATGGTCCTTCTCTACTGGGAGTGGTCGTCCTCTTGCACCAAGAGGGCATCTTTTGGGAGGACACATCTGGAGTAGCGAGAGAGAAAGGGGACACCTACCTAGCCAGCCAGATCAGCCGAATCAGTCCTGGCAATCAGTAGGGTGACGGACACCCCAGCCATATCACCCTCACATCCAGGGGCAGTTTACTTTGAAGCATAGCTATATCTGGATACTAAAACCATACTAGTACAAATTTGTTTCTCTCCAAGAAGTTTTAATCTTTGCTTTTCTCTGTGTGGTCAAATAAGTTAGTCAAAAAAAAAGACTTCAAATACTGCTCACTGCATATGCCTATGTGCTGCCATTATTCCATCCAATCTTTCAGACTTCCTGTGAAGCTTATACTTTTATTATCTTATTTTTAGAGATTAAAAAAAAAGCCAAGGGAGGGAGGCAAGAGTTTGACAATGAAGCTGGATAAGCAATTGGACTCCACACCCTTTTTTTTTTCATTCCTCTAAACTGTTCCCACATTGGGTTAGAAAGAAAAGTTAAAGCCCAATTATGAAGGGCTAGGAAACCTAGCCCTAAATAAATCAAACAAATAAGCAAGAAAAAATAAGTCCCTTGCCTTGTGGCTTGTCGTTGTTGTTCTTTCTACTTACTTTGTGAAGCAGAAAACATGTGTTCTTCCTTCTATAATTCATGCAGTGCAAGACTTTTATCTACTTAAGAATTCTAGAGATGGGGAGTAAGTGGCTATGAGTCCTTGTATAATTACTCTCTGGCTACCCTTGCTTGACAGCCCAGTATCCCAGTTCTGATCTTGCCGGCTCTTGCCTTCCGTGCCCGCTCCCCTGTGAGGCTGAGCTTTGGCTGGGTGTGGCCCATGGGTGCCTCCTTTATGCAGCCCACTGCCCAGCTGGTGCTGGCTTCGCTTCCTGCAGTTGCAAGCCCCTCTGCTTTCCCCACCCCTTCCTGGCTGGCTTCGCTCACTGCACACCTTTGTAAAGGGCCTCTGTGCTTCATTGTCGGCAGTTAAAACCTCGGGCTCACCAGGTTCAGATTCACACCATTGCTTTTGCAGGCACTTGTACACTTCTGAGCTCCTTTCTCCCATTAAAAAAAAAATTATATTCTATGACTGTGTTGCTGTAAGGACAAATATCAACCGGGCTAATTATATTAGTTTTTTCTTCTGATTTTAAAAGAAATTACAAACATGTTAATAGGCCCTTAATCAAATCTTGGGCCCCAGGCCTTGTGCTTAGTGGGAGGGATGGAGAAGTCTCATGCTCTCTTCATTTCCTCTTTCCTAACAGACAGAAAATGAATAGCAGCTCCCTGCAAGGTGGGCTAATATCAAGTTCAAGTTACGGTCCTTGGACCACATTCCCAAGTAACCCCTTCCCATTACAGCGAACCCAGCATTCTTGACCTGAAGCTGGTGCTATTTCTAAGCCATAGCTATGATTTAAAAAGGTAGTATCAGAAAAAGCGTGTGTATCTACTATGAGGTTAAGCCTAATTCACTGTTACTCATCACATTCCAGTGACTAAAAGCAAGACAATCACAGAGCTCATTAGTAACCCTGCATTTCCTCAATAGAAGCATATCCTTTGCACCTGAAGAATTCTCCATGTAGTATCTTCTCAGAAACATCACATTTTGCTCCAATATTGAATAGCAGAATTGGAATGCATTTTGTTTTGTTTTCAAATGAGAGCTGAGAATTTTTGGATGATAAATACTGCCTATAATTGGCAATTTGGTAAGTATCGATGGTATTGAAGGTTATATTTAGGATTCTATTTGCTCACTCGGCTCTCAATTTGTGGCCACCTCGTAGACCAGGCAGAGAGAAATGGAAAACGTGCAATTATGCTGGAGAGAAGAGAGCCCTAGACAGCAGAAGTATTTTTAAATCTAAAACAAGCAACTATTGATTTTCTGATGCAAGTAAACACCTTATACCCTACGCAAATGTGGGGCCAGTGCCTTTTGTAATCTTCATTTCTAAATGCTAGTTAGTGCCAAAGTTGTATCTCTAAGCCTCTGGATCTCTCTATGTACTTCCAGGCCAGTTCTCCAGACTAGAGGGCAAGGAAGTCCCCCAAAGGACAGTGAGAATTTGCCCCTGAGCACCTGAAGTATAAAACTAATGAGCCATGGTAACAAAGTTGTCTAAGTTCATTCCAAATTATGAGTTGGTACAGTTCATTTTTGTTTTCAGTTATCAGGCTGGAATGATAAATGTCAAATCCAGTACAACTTCTCAGCCTCTGAACCTGGCTAACAGTCTCCTTCCTGCTGACTAAATACTAGCCCATTTAGTTGGACACCAAGGGTGCAAAAAAACTGCTAATTCCACATAAATACCGTATGTCTTCATTCCTATACAAAAGCTTACTCAGGTAATTTCATAGAAGTAGGGAGCAGAATAGTGGTCAGGAGAGGCTAGGAAGGAGGAAAGACTGGGGCAGTGAGAGCAGATAGTGCCAAAACACAGCAACGCAGAAGGATATATATATATATATATATATATATATATGTAAAATTTGGAGCAGTAATGCGGAACCCAGGGCCTTTGCACTATGGTACATCCCTGGCTCAGACTTGTGATCCCCCTGCTTCAGCCTCCCAGAGTCCCAGTGTCACAGGCACATGTCACCACACCCAGCTATTATACATTTTATAAACAACTAGAAGAGAAAAGTTTAAAGTTTCTAAACACAAAGAAATGATAAATGTGTAAGGAAATGGGAATGCTAATTACACTGATTTAAAAATCATACGATATATACATGCATTGAATTATCATAGTGTACTCTGTAAATATGTGCAATTATTATATGTCAACATTAAAATATTTTTAATGCAGATGCAATGAATCTGCATTTCTGACATGTGGGTAAGGACAACGTTTTTAAGTACATTCTGCTTAACAATCTATAATGTCATTATAAATTCATGTTTATTTTATATCTTTTTTTCTTCATTCTCATATGACTGCATAACATCTATCCTGACAAGTTTATAAAGAATATTGAGGCTGATACTTGCTAGTCTTAGTAGAAATTAATCAAAATCCATCTGTTCCCTTCTCAGCCTGGACAATTTCATTACAACTAAACCAGGGATTATAGGAGTCTTACATCTTCTTTTTTTTCCTTCCACAGCTCGGTTGATTTAGAAACAATGATTAAAGCTGCTTACTTTAAGGAATATTGTTTCCAATCTTCCCCTCTTGCAAGGCAGAGAAAGATGAAAGCATCTTGATCCTGAAATATTTATATCTAAGACTGAAAATCTGTATCGGAAGCACGATGAATGATTGCAACCAAAGACTTTTTATTTTAAAGTAGTATTTCTTATCTTTACACTTTCACTTTCCCCACAAATATGAGGAAATAAGTACTAATACATACACTGCTCCCCCAAGTACATTTCCTACCTTTATTTAATTGTAAATCCACTGTGGCATAATCAAGAGACTGGCAGAGAGAGATTACCTTTCTGACACAGACTATTTATAGGGATAAATATCAGTTATCCTTATGTGGCCTGAGAGTGATTGCTTGCAGAGAAATTCAGAACACACATTAAGGGCAATGAACTTAAGCCTCCCACAAGGGGAATACCTCGATCTGGGTTTCAAGAAATCTAAAGAATTAGAAGCGATTACTAGAGAGTAATTCTGGGTCTACCCAGCCTCAGACAGGTGCTATAATTAACAATTCTCACTTTTCAAAAGAGAAATCTGATTCTCATACTTTCTTCTTCTAATGCCCTTGTAGTTGAGGTAAAATACTCAGATCTTAACAATACAGTGGAGCTTTTGCAAGTAAATATACTATGGAACTAGCATCCAAATCAATCAAGGTCTAGAACATGTCATACTTTTTTTTGCTGTCTTCAACAATAAGAATGATTATAACCCTGTGACACTAGGAACAAGCTCTCCTCTAAATTCCAGAAAGAATGAAATAATATCAGAGGCCTAAGAGTTTGCTCCCAGTGGAGCCAAAAGTTGTTGGAAAACCAATCCATGTGGAGGATCTTTAGGCAACATAATAAAAAGAGGAACTGTTCTTGATAAGAGAGAAAGGATGGGACAGCATCACATCCCAAACATCACATTAGAAATAATGATTCCTTGGCCATTCTTGGACCAGGGGTAGAGAGAACAAAACTGCACCAGCAAGCAAACCCAGTCAGGGAACCAGTGCCATGCACAGCCACTGCCAGGCTGACACAGACAGACCCCAGCCTCTTCTGGAATGCAGGCTGGCAAATAAGAAGTACCAACCCCACCATCATCACTACCTCCCCCACTACCACCCCCTCTCCCACCATTACCCCACACCCCACCACCACCAACCCACTGCCATAAGCCACCACCAATCCACTGCCGTAAGCCACTGGCTTATCTAGAGAAAGACAAGCTGTGATGATAGCTATCGAGGTGACATGCAATTGGATGCCTGTGGTGCTTTGCTGTTTCACTGACATTGCAGGTCTATGGCCAGTGGTCTGATCAGGGTTCACAGGAAGTGGTATACAGTGTGACATCCAGGCGGGATCTCCTTCTGAGGGCTGCAGTCATTGTTGATTCCCTATGGTCTTGTTTTGAAATCCTATATCATTTCCACTGTTTGGCTGGGTTAGGTTTTATTCTCTTTTGTTTGATTATGTCAAATCTGATGGCAGGAGCAGCTATTTCAAAAATAGCAAGATATATTATGGTAGCAATTTTGGATTTACTATTGGCTTGTTTTGAAGTCCTCTATTGCATTCATTGTTTTGTTTTTATTATTTCTATTCTATTCCTTATTGTTTGATTTTCACTATATCCAAAGTTATCTGCAGCTATTTTAAAGACATCAAAAGGTATTATGGTAACTATTGTTGATTTCATAATGTTTTGAAGTCCTGTATCTTTTACAATGGTTTGTTTTGATTGGTTTTATTCTGTTTTATCCTCTTTAAAACAAAAAATAAAAATAATGATTCCCTGGGACCAGACACCAAGCCCTGGAAGCCAATGCAGACCTTCATCTTCTGAAATAGATAAATTGAATGAAGCAAGGCTGATTCTGGGCCAGGCTGCCACATAAGGAGGGTTGCCCCCCCCCCTTGGTTCCTAACTGTTCTACATAGACATTAAAACATCCTACAGCAGACCTAGAAATCATCCTCCTGTCCTTGACATTTCCTCCTTCCTCACTATCTCCTTTGTATCTGGAGGCCACACTCCACCCACAGCTCCCAACCTGGCTATCTGCACCTCAGGGGTGTTTTCTTATGGGAGAATCTCCCCCAGATAAAAGCAAAATTACAAACACTCAGCCTTAGAAATGCTGAAGAGAACATATATCCAGCCCAAGGAGGGCAAAATGCTCTTCACTTCATTCAACAAACGCTGCTCTGAGGACAAAAATAAATGATGAATTGACTGTAAAAGTATGATAAAAGGAGCTCAGTCCCCAGGAGTGACTTTTGCTGGTTTGCTTTTAAAGCGAGAGTTCTGTACCTTGCCAGTGATGTCACCATACTGGGACACCCCAGTGGAGCCATGGATCTCTGAAACCAGGGCATCGGGGTTCAGATCCTGACTGCCTCATGTCCTGTAGGTGACTCAGAATAATCTACTGTATTTGCTTCTCTGTGCTCCAATTTCCACCTCTGAAAATGAGAACAATAATAGTACTTATTTTCTATAGAGCCAGACACTAAAGACTTTAAGATCTGGGTGCCCCAGGGGCCCTGCCCCAACGCTCAATGCTATCACCATAAGGTCAGAGTTGCCACAGGCAACAAGGTGATGGGCATGGCTGTGTGCCAGCAAAACTCAATTGCAGACTGACATTTGAATCTCAGGTAATTTTCACAGATCAAGAAATACTCTTCTTTTGATCTTTTTTAAACCACATAAAAGTATCAACCACAGTCTTATGTTTTTGGCCTCACAAAAACAGTCAGTAGCCAAACTGAACATTCAGACTGTAGTTTGCCAACTCCTGGTTTGTTTAGTTCACAGGCTTGTTTGAGTATTGACACAGGTGAAACTGTCAGATTAGTGCCCGACAAATCATAAGCTATGTTTCTGTGTTATTTACTATTATTATCTAGTGAGAGGTGATGAATGCTATACTCTTGAGGGGGCTGCTATCAGTCCCACTTCCAGCAAGTCAAACTTAAGGACATCTAGTTTCAAGAAAAAAAGACAAGAAGGTCCTAAGAGAGAAGATGATCTTAGTATCTTCCTCTAATACCTAAGAAAGATATAGTGAACACTCTCACCAGATATGGATCCAACATACAGAGTGCGCCTCTCTATAGATCTCATCATTTGGGGAATGATTTTTTAAAGCCATTGCTGTCCATTTTTGCACATTAAATCCCACAAAGAGATTTATTTACAACATTAAATCATTTCTTTGTGCTGCCTGGCTACATTTTTAACTATTAAAATATTCATCACACACTCTAAGAACCCAGTGCCAAGTGTTTTATGATCTTTTAAAAGATGGCTTCTTTAAAAAATCACCTTCAGATGTGCATATCAGTTTCCAAACAAGAGATCACTGCCCTGGCAAATATCACCTGAGACGCACTGATGAAAGGAAAATGGATGCAACGTGTAGAGTGGAGGGCTGGGGAGGTATGGATGTGATGAGAGAGGAAAATTTTGTTTGTGCCTAAGTCTGAGAACCACACTCTATGTTCTACAGCAGTGATTTTTAAAGGAGGCCACTTTTGGCCCTGAGGAGATCTTCAGCAATTTCTGTAGACATTTTTTGGTTGTTACAACTGGATGAGGAGTGAGGGCTGCTATTAGCATATAGTGAGTAGAGGTCAGAGTTGCTACTAAACATCCTATAATACACAGCATAGTTTTGCAAAACAAAGAAGAATCTGGCCCTAAGTGGTCAACAGTGAGAAGAGTTGAGAACCCCTAATCTGTTGGAAGTACCCCAGCTGACCACATCACAACTGGCTCTATTTTGCCGTGAGTTGGCTATTATGTACGTGTGTTGAGCCAGTGAAGATAAACACTAAAAGCATCTCTCCTCTTGTTCCTCCAAAGATCACAACTCAACTTCAACTCTCCATCCACCTACTATTTCTAAGGCATTGGAATGGAAAAAATGCAAGATTAGTGTTCATTTAAATTTGCACAAATTAATTGAATTACCCTGAAGAAAACTGGTACCAGAGCACCAGACTACTGAGCAACTGATGCAAATTTTGTAATTTAATTTACTAACAAGGTAATGTGAAAAATGTTTAAAAGTTAGTCAGCTGTGGCTAACCATCCAAGGACATTTGTACCCGCTCTTATAACAATTTGGTTATCCTCTACTTATTCTCCACCAAAATAAATCTGCTCAGTTTTTTTTTTAAATAAGGTCTTTAGACAAACTAAGGTGAAAGAAGAGGTGGAAATAAACTATCCTTTTGCAAAGTACTGAATAACCAAAGAGAACTGATAAAAATCTTCCTAATCAGCATATGGAGAGTCCAAGTAATTGAGATTCATCTTAATATAACTTAAAATTATAAGTATACTCATTAGCATTGTATATTTAACACTGTTTTAAATATTGATTTCAGTTTAAAACTTTAATTTTACAATAAAATTCTATTTAAATTAAACTGTATTTGGAGAGTGCTTTACAATTCTATTTAAATTCAACTATGTTTGTAGAGTGCTTTATAATTTATGAAGTGCATTCACATATATTATCTCACTTGAGCCTTAAAATAATCCTGAGAAGAAGAAATGGCAGGTATTATTATCCTCAATTTACAGACAAATAGATCTTTCTGGTTTAATGGGAAACTCAACTGACAATCAAATGTTTTACAAAGATGGATTTGGAGGGGGTGTGGCCCTGACACCTGTTTGGGTTTTCCTCTGCTGAATAAACAACTCAGCACTCAGTACCTTAAAACAACATACATCTCACTGAATCTATTTGGCGGGATAGGAACAAGGTGGAACTTGGCTGAATGGTACTTCTGCTTCTCATGCTGTCTGTCAACCAGGCTGACAGGGCCACTCTGGGCTGTTCAGCGGGAGGCTGGTTGCAAAGATCCCTCAGTTCCACCCACACATCTGAGGCTCTGGGTGGGATGGCTGGAGGGTCCGCCTCCACTGTATCCCCGTCTCAGGCTCCATGTCATCTCAGGCTCAGCCACTGGTCTTTCCAGCACAGTAGCCAGATTTATTCACAGGAACTCAAGTACCAAAGGCGAATACACTAACAGCCAGGAATAGAGAGCCACCAGTCCTCCGTGCCTGATCCTGGATACTGGCACAGGGTTACTTCTGCCATACTGGATGGGTGACAGCAGTCATGGATTTCACCCAGGCTTAAGAGGTGGGAGGAGGAAAAAATAATCCAACTGTGGATTAGAGGAATGTCAAGGCATTTGTTGCCGTCTTTAATCTGCCATGTGATCTTGAGATTCTCTTCAACTTTAATAGTGAATGACATCACAATGAGTCCAGCTCCTTTGACAGTGAAGCAGTTGTTCCCAAAGAAACTACAGTCCTTTCTTATATGTAAGGGATACGTTCCAAAACCCCTTAAGGATACCTGAAACTGTCCATAGCACTGAACCCTTTATATATTATGCTTTTTTCTATATATACATACCTATGATACAGTTTAATTTATCAATTAGGCACAGTAAGAGATTAACAATGACTAATAAAAATACAACATACTGTAATGAAAGTTATTTTAAACTTAGAATTGTTTCTGGAATTCCTCACTTACTATTTTTAGCAGACCACAGGTAACTGAAACCCTGGACAGCGAAAACGTAATCACACCAGGGAAACTGGCCCTCGTGGAAGGACATCAAGAGAGTTCACTACTTGTGTGTCTGCTTGTGTCCTCTGTTATTTTCTGCTGTCTTTGATCCTATTCATTCCTGTGGCTTTGAGTACCATTCAGTACCAGTGAGATCTATTCTTCTGAGCTCCACAAACAACAATCTACCAGATACTTTCCACCTGAATATGTTCCAGGTACCTCAAATTCAGCACATCCAGAATGGAGCTCACCTTCTTTCCACCCAAACCTGCCTCTCACCCTGCCTTTGCTACTTCAGCAAAGACAGGATCCTAACAATCATCGCTGACCTTTCCTTAACCCTCACCTTCTGCATCAAATTTACAATCAAGGCCCATAGATTCTTCCTGCTAATATCTGCCTGCTTCATGCCACCCCAGTTGCCACTTCTCTACTGCATGTGCTTCTACACTTTTCTCCTTACTATTCCCCATACCTCCTGCCTTACTTCCTTACAATCCAGAGTGACCTTTTGAAAATCCAAATAGGATTATGTCACTTCCCATTTTAGTTGGAAGGCATGTTGTTGAGGATAAAATCTAAACTCTTCAATGTGATTTATAAATTGTGTTCTTGTGTGATTTGATTTGAAGACACAAAATGCCCTCCTGTCCCGACACATTTCTGTCACAAGCAGTGACAATAAAATGTCCATTTTATCCATTTCTTCCAGCTAAGCAGCAAAAGCCCTTGTTAATGACAAATGGTAACTAAGGGGAGTAGCCCCAATTAGTATCTTATCAGCAATTGACTCCTTTGTGCAGGTAATTCATCAAAGGATCTCAATGGCTATTCAGTCCTCTACTAATAGGTCACAAGAAAGGTAAGATTTGGAAAAAAAACACATAGATTGTGTAAGTGTCTGAAGCCCTTGCTGATGCATGACCATCAAAATAATTTGTTGAGGAATGTGAAATATGGACACATCTGAAAGGATTGTGTTGTGACATTATCTGTCAGCCAGTTTTGGGATGATGTTCGTGACTGTGCAATTAATAGAGATTGTCAGCTTGACTGCATTAAGCAGTGACTGGGTTGTGAGGGCACTAACTTCATCAGTGGGTTAACCTGTTGACGAATTCATAGCTGAGCAGACTCCCAGGAGGTGGGACCTACTTAAAGGAAATGAGTCATGGGGACATGACCTTGGGGACTGCATCTGGTCCCTGGCTCCTTCCTCTCTGGTTCTTTCCAGCCTGTTCTGCTCCCCCAACGTCATGAGTGGAAGAGCTCTTCTCCACCTTGACCTCCCACCACCACGTTTCTGCCTTGGAACCAGACAGTCTGAGATGATGAGCCAAAGTGAACCTTTTCAATTGTGAGTGTTAGGTATTTTGTCACAGCAATGGCTATCTAAACAATACAGTGACTATCAGTCAAAACAGAAAGGAAGTGTGTCCTGTGAACAGAACAGCATAAAGAGCCACATTAGAGCCAAAATTTCAAACTCACCTAATCATCTACTTTGATAAAATTAGGGTAGCTAGATAACCAATCAAATCTCCCTCTAAAAAATAAGTTCCCAAGGATGACTTGAATGCATTGGTCACGTAAGCATTTATAATACCAATAATACCCACCTTACTGGAAATGGACCCATGGAGCAAGCCTTGAATATCGTTCCCACACAAATCTCACTGTAATAATATTTATTACTATGATAGGGTTTGTCCTTTACCAGACTTTAATAGTTTCAAATCTCGAGCTCTGTCTGCTCCCCTGATGCATCACTGTTCCAAGTTCCTGTCCTATTACTAGGAATTAAGCACAGACATGTGGCTGCGGCCATCAGAAAATTGACATCCTTTCCTCCTCTGCACCTGGACTGTTGACTAGTGCTGCTGATTCTCCTCACAATAGTTTTTTACTTTACCCATCTTTTTCTAACATATCGGCCACATTTTCCATCTTCATCTTTCTAATAGTTTATTAAGCCCCTACATCTTACTACTCAGCTTTTCAATGTTCCTGTATGCCACTTACCGATAAAATCTAAATTCTAGTGATGACAGTTACTTCACATTTTTCATCACTTTTATGTATGTCATCTGAACAACCTCCTATAATCCTCAAAACATTAAGATGATATCTAAGTATCTCTTGCAGGACAGGAAACTGAAGTTTAGAGAAGTCAAGAACTTTGTTGAAGCCCTACGATTAATCAGTAGTTTATAAAGATGTTCTTACAATGTTAAAGCAAAGATTAAATTGGTTTGGAATTATCAGTCAACATCACCTTTTTATACACCAACATATTAATGAATAAAATGATATAATGTTGAAGATTTGCTTCAAACAATCCAGCACAGAAATGGGCAAAATGCAGAGAAACAAGAACTGCCAGGTGGTGAGGGTGTGGGGAGAAGGAATCTTTATTTACTGTTAGTGAGCATATAGGTTAGCGCAACCACTGTGGAAATCAGTATGGTGGTCCCCAAAAAACTAAGCATATGTCTAACATTTGACCAGTTATACCAATCCTCAGTATATCCTTGAACAAATTAAAGTCAGCATACTACACAGATATCTAGGTACTCATGTTTATTGCAGCACAATTCACAATAACTAAGCAATGGAAATAGCTAGAAGCCCATAAGCAGATGAATGAATAAAGAAAATGTGACATGTATATACAGCAGACTAGTATTCAGCCATAAGAAAGAACAAAATCTTTTCTGGATGTCTTTTGCTGGAAAAAATAGATGAAACTGAAGATCATTACATTAAATGAAATAAGCCAGACTCAGACAAATATCATATTCCCTTTCATATATGAAATCTAAAAGTAAAAAAAAAAAAGAGAGAGAAACAACATAAAAGTAGAAGAGAGACTGTTAAAGAACACAAGGGGAACAAGAGAGGAGGGAGAGATGAGAAGGAGGATGAAGTAGAGATAGAAATGATCAAAGCATGTTCTGTGAATACAAATAATACACACTAATAAAAAAAATTTTTAAAACAGGGTTGCCATGGACTGGTGATGAGTGTCACGAGTGACCGATGGGTACCTGAGTATCCACTGTACTACTCACTCTACCTTTGTGTATATTTGAAACTCGCCAGATGTTACTTTAGTGTCATCTTCTTTACATAAACAATCCAAGTCAACTGCTATTTGGTGTTTGTAGATAATTTTAAGAATGTTTCATTGTATGTCTAGATTTACAAACACATAATGTGGAAAGAGTATTCTAGCTTTAAAATACAAAGATCTCATTTTTACACACAAGTTTATCTTCTAGACCTTGGTAATAGGCACTGCATACTTATCTTAGTTGAAGAAACAATTAGCCAGGTGCTGTGCCCAAATGCACGGTGTTATCTTTTAATTAACCTGTGTAGCCTTTTGTTTACTGAACCTAGTTTGAGCAGAGACAGCTACGTGAGCTATCTAAATAATGTACACCACTGCTCTTTTATTTGGTTTATTTAATCAAAAACAATCATCCCTGTTACTTGGTCCAGACTTCCAGAGCTGGTCATCCCTCTCGTTCAGGCATGAATCACGTCATGACATCCGTGTTGCACCTTCTCTTGCTGAACAGAATACTCGGGATTGCTTGACTATACGAACACAGACCGAGCTCACGCATGCCCTTCTCAAAATGTTTCTGTATAAAATCTAATCTGCAACTGTACTTTAAGATCCTTCCATCAAGATATAACATCTACTGTGGTGGACAGGAGGAATATAGTAAGTCTCTAACTTACAAGTGAGTTTTATTCTAGGCAAAGGTTCCTAAATGGGATTCATTTGTGAATTCAACAAAACGAGTCTTACACACTTTCAACACAAATATACAATGTATATCACTTTTTGCTCCCTAGCAGTCCCCTTCACATCCTCACTGCTTTTCTGTTGCTTCTGGACATTCCTGGCTCTGACTGAGCACTGTACTACTGTACACTACGGCACTGTACAGTAAGGACACAGCAGCACAACTGTGACAATGTCTGGCAAACACGTACGCTACTTCTGTGATTGTTCGCATTTGCGGGAAAGTTCACAACTCAAATGTTCGTAAGTCAGGGACTTAGTGTAGTTGGGATACTCAACTTCCTGTTAAAGAGTTAAATTACAAGTGCCACATTTCTGCTGGGGATGTGGCGCAGTTGTAGAGCTCTTGCCTGCATGCATAAGGCCCTGGCTTCAATTCCCAGCACCACACACAAAAAAAAGTCAGCACATTTCTGCATGGAAATTTATCATTATATAATCAAAGCTATAAAAATGTGCATGTCCTGGGGCCCAGTAGTGCCATATCTAGGAATTTATCCCAAAGCTATAACTGGATAGATGTACAAAGATGTATATGCAAAGGTACCTAAGTCAGTGGCATTTAAAAAATAATATTATGCAGTTAGAGCTGTTAGAAAAAAATCTAACTTTGATCCAATGAAGTTATCTGCAGACATTAAACTGGTGTTGCAAAATTTTTATGGGAATGGCAAGTGTCCATTAAGTTCCATTCATAAGCAGTATGTTACCCAGAAATATGTATATTATGAATACATATGATTATGTGTGTGTGTGTGTGTGTGTGTGTGTGTGTAGTGTAGCCAAGCATGAAAAGGGTTTTGTCTCTATGTACATCTCTGTGTGTGAAATTTGTATACATGTGTTTGTGGCTTGTTGAAAGTTGTGCACAGACTAGATCTGGAATGATAAATACTATCATTTCCTTTAAGAGATTTTCCCACATATGTTATCATATAGTTATACAATGAAAAACCACTACATGTAGTAGATACATAAGAAATATTTTTTAAATAAAAATAATGAATAAAACCTACTCTGTCTAAATGTTTCAAGTATTTAGATAGAAGGAAAGTGAAATAACTTGGAGAAGATGTACAAAACCTTTGGGGGAGCAGTGTTTTAATAAAGAACAGCCTTTCAGTATTAATTATTGAGTAGAAATGACGGAGAAGGTAAGGGGAAAAGAAGCAGAGAAAAGAGCAAACAGTCACTGTGATGTTGGTGACAGTATCCCACGTTGAGTCTGCCAGCGATCAGTGAAATATGGCCCTCAACCCAGTGAAAGACTATAGCACATTTTCCTCCATTTTTAAAAAATTTGTGCTGTGCCAGAGCTTGATGGAGTCCCTGTAAAATGCCAGTTGCTATGTGCTGATCTTCAGTAACCCTTCACACTGAGTCTTCTTAAACTTTGGCCCCTGGGAGGTCAGGGTCTTGCCCAAGGTCATACAGCAAGCACCCTTACCTCTGCGACCAGGGGCTCTCCCTTAAAAAAAAAGGAGAGACCCACAAAAGCTCAAAGATGGGCTATGCCAATGTGATTTCAGTGATCAAAACTGGATCTTGAGAACATCTAGGTGGGATTCTCTGAAGAAGAATGGGGTCAAACTGAGTTGTACTAGCAGCAATAGAGAGGATATTTTTAGAAATCAGAAGCAAGCTTTTGTGATTGTAAATTATTCAGCCTAGATGTTTACAATATGCAATTTAGCTTCAGGCCAATATTAACTTCCATTCCTATTACTATCAGATTAATTGCATTTTGTTGCTTTTCCTAAATACACTTCAAATCAGGAAACCTATAATTCAGCAGTTAGTCATTAAAGTAGCAGTGGATTTGCAAATGTGTTATCTGAAGCCCATCTTCGAAACAGAATAAAAATCCAGAGCTCCTTTTTTGTATAATAAACAGGGCATTAATAATAAGTAACTAGGAAATCGTTTCTAAAGAGGAAAAGATGTCTCAATTGAAAAATTCTTTAGATAACAAAAGAAATCAAGGAAACAGACCAAAAATGATTGCAAGAACTTGGGTGAATTTGCAACTTATTAGCGCATCCACAGAATCATAGGAAATAGTTGCAAATTCTGTATGAAGATAAATTGGAATTCAAGGGGAGTTAGTATTATCTGATAAATTTCAAATACTAAAGTATTAAAAAGTCGTATCTCTTCTGCACTACCGAAGTTACATATGAATGTGTCTATATGTACTTATTCTTCATTGTCATTGTTCTCCATGATCTCATGCCTTTACATGCAGCTAATATCAAATACATTTTCACAGCTAATCAATAAAACACAGTTTGCATCAAATGGCCAGAGAGTTGTAAATTTTTAAAAATCCCAGCCTCTCTTGTGAATTGCTGACTTCAAAGACATGCATTAAGATTATTAAGCAAGTAATGATTGATTTATTACATAACATTAAGAAATGTTTTCTTTGAAGCACAAATTAAAAGGTCACGCATGCCCAGATTTTTCTCCAGGTTGATAGTTTAAAATGCAGAATAGATAATATTGCTGGCTGTGAAGGACACATGAAGGAGATTTGAAGTGACTCCTTTCTGGGCAATATTTTAATGAAATGCTTAATATTCTGCAGTGGATTAATGAGGCTCTTCTCTATTTTCAAACAATGGGTGAACAATTAAGACCCAATCCTGAGAACAAATTGGTGTCGCTGTTATTTTGATGATATTTAAAATGACCACTGCTGTAGCAACAGGGCTAGAAAATAACCATTTACATCAAGCAATTCAGTGGAGATATTCAGAGGGGGGGAAAATGTGGCAGCTGCTATTCCTAGAAATAAAGCTGACATTTTAGGATGAAAGCAATTTGACCAGCTGAAACCTCAACATGCATTGTGCCATGTTAAGAAGTCACCCAAAATGCATGCCAATGTGATAACTGCCCACATAAAGCCAGCGAGCTGTGCAGTTTCTCACCCTGGTTGCAGAAGAATGGGTGCAGATCTTTGAAGAAGTCAGATCTGAGAATGAAGGAAATTCATTAGCCTCAGGTGGGGAAGAAAAACCATACATCAATTGTGGAAAGTAATCTCTATATAGAGATTAACTAGGAAACATTGATCTTCCAACCAAACTCAAAGGCCAGTCCAAGACTTTCCTAAACACCTGTGTGTCCTAAATAACCAAGAACTATATTGCTCACCAAATCTGCCTAATGATGCAAACAGAAAAATAAATTGTCTCATATTTTCCTAGTGCATCATTATGGAAAACGAGGCTGAAAATTCTACAGGTGGTCAATGAGAATGAATTTTTCTTTATGCCCAAGTGCCATATAAATTAAGGGAACTTTTCTTATACTTTGTGAGTGGTATGTGTATCTCAATACCTTCTTTGTAGACCATTCTTTTCTAATTCAGCTTCTCAGAGCTCTGCTCTCCCCTTCCCAGGTCGCAAAGTTATTTTGCTTGCTATCTGAGAAAACTTCTATAACTTAGACTCTCTCGTCCCAAAAAGAAAAGTCTATATGGCCAAATTGATGGGATGAAATGATAGGTTTAAAGAATAATTCATTATACTATCAAGATCTTGGCATGTCAATTGCTGAAAAGACTATTTTGAGCTGTCAGTTCTAAAGCACATATTTTTTCATTGACGGACATGCCAAATGCTTGATGGAATAATGAATTGTTCCCATTGACATCACTGTCACACGCAACCCTTGGGCTCCATGAAGCATTTTTTCAGAGCTGATGAATAATGTTGCTGCTTTTTTCATGATGTGTAAAGCTACAGAGATAAGGTCAAGCTCAGGGACTTCTCAAAGAAGAAGAAGACAGGGGTTCAGGAGAGAGGGGAAGACGGGATGAGGTTTGGAGATCGATCAGACATAACTGCGACCAACATTATTAACATCTCAATTAAGTGCAGTCATATTTTGACATAACTGCAAAATAATTCAAGTATTCTATTTTTTTTCTTAGAAAAGATTTTTTTTAAATACTGGGGATCAAACTCACAACTTTGTGCTTGCCAGGCAGGTGCTTATGCCACTGAGCTAAATCCCCAACCCCTTTTGTTTTTGTTTTTGTGTGCTATTTGTCCGTTTGGTTTTATTTAGCTTTTTAATTCTGACATATATATATATATCTGCACCTGCATTCAATTCAGAAGCCCCAAGTCCTCTGGCTCAGAGGGGAAAAAAGACAAAAACGATTATGCCAGTTATGCTTGACTGGCTTTGAGATACGACCCCTCAGACTTTTAGGTGTGCTGAGTGAGTCACAGGGCAAGGGTCTGAGGTCTGCACCTGGGCCTGGTCCCTTCACCACTGGTGCTGTCCCACTCTGCTTCCTAGCGCCGAGAACGAAGCACGTTACTCCATCACACCTTCCATCACGGTGTTCTCCTTCACAGACAGTTGACCGTGGGCTAATTCTCTGAAACTGTGAGCCAAATAAACCTTTTATTCTTAAGGTTGTGGGTGCCAGGTATTGTGTGCCAGCATTAGGAAAGCTGGTCAATACAAGAAAGCACCCAAACCTAACTCATAGGAACACTGTCCTAGAATAGGTCACATACATGTATGCAAGGACACTGTGCTCCTGACACACCACCATCAATCCCTGTATCTCCAGACCACGTCAGATCTGCACCATCCTAGCCAAGAATATGCTTTGGAAGGTTTTAAGCTCCACAGAGCAAACCTGTCAGGGACCCTTGGTAACATTAAAGGCCAGATCTACAAAATGCTTAATACTGACAAAAGTTACAACCTACAGATAGGTATGATTGCACTGGGCACTTTCCATTTGTGTAAAGAATCCCCCTCTTCCCACCCCACCCACCTCTTGCCTTTCAAATGTAGTCTTGGGCCTTCATTGAGACAAATCTGTAGTTTTACACTTAAGGACCTTCTTCACCCATACACTCAGTAATGAGAATCACGGTAAGAACACCTGCTTCAAAACGTCCCCACCTGCCCACCAAACACAGTTCATTCTGCTGTGCAAAAAAAAAGAAGAAAGGGTTGTTTTTGTTGTTCTTATTACCTCTCTTGATAGTTATTTTCCTATTTATAATTGAAAACTTTGGATTACGTCAGGATTTATGTTTCAACCCATCTCCAAAACTTTAGCAGATGAGTGATTTCCTCCACTACCTCAGCATTAAAAACACATATATTTTGTAAAAAGAATTTAGGATAAGGCCCAGAGGGGCTGGGGATTTAGCTCAGTGGCATAAGCACCTGCCTTGCAAGCGTGTGGTCATGAGTTCAATCCCTGGTACCAATAAAAAATAAATAAATAAAAGGATAAGGCCCAGAATGAGCCCTGCTCCATCAGAGACACCAAAGTGGCTATTTTATGAGCTTACATAAGTGCATAAATTTGCATATATTCACCAACAATTTGTCACCCAGTGAACAGCAATATAACATCCTGGATAACTGTCACTGAGATATCAGGTCTAAACTCTTACGAGCTGAGCACACTGCAGCCAGGAGAAGGAAGGTAGCGGGCAGGGAGCTTTACAGGTAACTTACAGAAGACCCTTAGTAACAAGCAGCCTCAGGGGGTGGGACAGATATAATCCACATGACAGTTTATGTTCTCCTTCAGAGGCCAGGCAGGAACTCCAACATAACAAGTCCCAGTGTGCTACAATGTCACCACTTGGGTCTGCACTTAAGAACCAACTAGTCAGTACTTTTCTGCAGGGTGTCTAATAAATCCCATTTAGCTCTACCAAGAAAGAACTTTTACACCACAGACTTTTCAGCATTACTATCGGAATTAAAAAGGAAGAGGAGGACAAAGAGAGGCAAAATATAACAACTTTCCAAGCGGATGGCCCTTTTCACAAGTTTAAAAGCGAGGCCATCACGGAATGGGTACCTTTTTCTGAATATTATTTTTATTCCCTTGTCCTCCAGATTTATTGCTTGCACCACATAGCACCTACCATAAGACTCTTATTTCCAGTAGGCTGTTATTTGAATTGCAAAAGCAAGCCTATCCAGGAACATATCATCCAGTAAAAAGGAAATACAGTAGAATTACAAAGCGATTTATTTGCATAGAGATACCTGACAACTCAAGCCAAAATTTCGTCCTAGAATCTGGTGATAGTATTATGAGATGCTCCATCATCCCATCTGACTTTCAGTTCTATAACAAAGTAGAAGTCATGAGATGCCCATAAGCCAGAGAAAGAAAATCTCCAAGTCCTTTTCTGCAAGGTAAACAAACCATAAACATTTCTCAAAGTATCTTGTGTCAACTCCCTCCCTGAACGTTGCTGCATTCTTACTTGTATTTTTGAAAAATGATACATAGACAAAGGTATTTTTCCAAAGGATTTACATTTTCCTATCATGGTATAAGTGTTCCTTTTGTGAATGAGGACCTGTTTTTTATTTTTTTATTTTTTGCCCCATTTCCACCTGCCTTCCATGTTTGCAGGTTTGCAATATAGTACAATGTGCACTTATTTCATTAGTTCTTTCATTTTCCTCCTCATCCTGCCTCCTTTTTAGCTGGCTTTCAAATGCTAAGCATGATTTTGGCCTGTCTTTCCTTAGGTTTGTTCAATAGGTCCCTAGTACTTCTGTCATTTCATTCTGTCACCTGCTTTATTTACATGTCTCTACCACTTGAACTGCAGGTTTTCTCTAGGGAGTCACAACAGTCACCTTTAACTTCATCTGCTACTTGCTGATTCCTCATGCAGCTGCCTCATATCAAACTGGCCTGATTTCACCGGCACCTTTATTTAACACACCGCGCAACTTAGATTTCCACTCAATACAGTGGGCATTTCAAAGGAATTGTGTCCTTGCAATTTACCTTCCAGATTTCTTTGAAAACTGCAATTACTTTTTACCTGCACTTGTCCTGATGATTGAATGAGGTGAACTAGAGAAGCAATAGGCACTTTTGTCTCTGGATGACACCGACCTGGAGTAAGACAGTCATGCCCACGTTCCTCAGTGTGGCAATTGTAAGTACAGTGTTGGTAATGTTGTATTGGTGAAGACCTTTCAGACTGTAAGAGACAATCTACTTCACAACTAAAAAGTGACTCATAATTGCACTTCATATCAGAGTACCCCGATAGCTCAGATCTGGTGTCTTTGTACCAAGGCGTTGGCATTCACCTCACCAAGTGAGAAATGTACCCAAATGAAGCCAACCAGGTGGGCCATTTATTTATCTTGCAGCATCCAGGTTGGACAAACTTTGGCTCAGCTGTTGAGCCTCAGATCCATCACCTGGGACCAAGGAGCACTATTCATTTAATTCATCCTAAGATGCCACTCACCAGAGCAACTTCATCCTAAAGGCACTACAGGTGCCCCTACCTCCAGAAGGGGCTGTGAGCATGGCAAATGCTCACACCTGCCCACCTAGACTGGGATGCTTCTCATACCTCCTGAGAAAATAACCCCATGGGTAGATAATACAGTGCATATTCTTGCACTGTTCAGAGACTAGCAATGCAACTACTATATCAAATGTGCTAAAAATTCTTGCAGCAAATTCTATTTAACTTGGGGCAACATTTCCCAACTCATTTCCACATAACATCTGATTGCAGTGTAAGATGCTTTGGCAGATGCTGACCTAGACTTCATGCACTGCCCACTGCCACGAGATTCATTAGTCTCCTAAACCAGTAGTTCTCAATCGCTCTAACCCAGAATCACCTGGGGACACTCTACAAACTATACTCAGACTGTATGACTAGACATTCAGGGGTTGATGTTCTGGAGATCAAAATTAAATGCTCTCCAGGTACAGGACCTTCAAATAATAATAATTCTCTATGTCACAGTATAATAATAGCATTTGCCAAACACATGCTGTGTGCCAGACACTAAACAAGTGTGACTTTTTATTACATTCTTAAGCCAACCTGCCTGATGCATATTGCCACTAGTGTACAAAAAACAGATTTGAAGCTCTGTAAAACTAGGCAGCAGCCCCTGGTCATGCAGGTGTTATGCTGCAAAACTGAGGACTTAGGGACTTCCGGTTGTTATACCCATGTTTTTGCTTTACCCTCTTCTTGCTGTGAGTACCCCAAAATCCTGGGACTAGATGCCATAGAGAAGAAAGCACTTTGAGAACTGCCCTAGATTAGGCCCTCATAACATCAATTTTCACACTTCTGTGCCTCACAGCACTTCTGAATTAATGTCTTCTTGTCCAAGGGCCTTTGGCCTTCCAAGAACTCTGCTTAGTTTGGTTCTGCTCAGATAAAATGGTAATAGCAGTTACACCTATAATAACTTGTAAAAACAACAACAACAACACTACAGGGAAATTAGCTCCTAAGAGGAACAGAGGAGTTAATGTTCTCTCAACAGACTCTGAACAGAGGTTCTGTCCCAGCCACATTCCCCAGCAAGTCAATGGCACACATTCTACTCACAGGTCCGTCACTAGGAGCTTCTTTCGGGGAACAAACTCTCGTCCCACAAGACGGTCAGGAGATACTGAACAGCATTCAGGGACCGACTTCCAAAGTATGTCTACACTTAAACCTGAAAAGTGCCCACATAATTTTCCTACATTCTCTCAAATCAGAAATGAAAAAATCGATCACATGCAGAAGCCAAGACTTAGTCTCAGCACTCAGGTGCCTGGAATCTATAATGAGCTTCTCGCAAGGTGCTGCGGGGCCCAGAGAACATTCAGAAGGCCTTTACTGCCATCTTGTGGTCAGAATGGCGCCACTGCCCAAAGCATGTAAACCGCTAAACCAGCTAAAGCGCCAACTCACTTCTTTGTGGACGAGTAACAACTTCTTTGTTATCCCACCTTTCCACGAGACGAGACCGGATAAACTAAAGAGAAGAGAGGCATTCAAGTGTTCTGGAAACTGCCTTTGGTAGTCACAGAATATTTTAAACAATCGAGTTTTCCAGGGCAAACACAGTTGAGATGCTTTCCTTATATCCTCCTAATTGAAAAGTATCAATTTTTTTTCAAATTTTCTCTGTATTATCTGTTTCAAAGAAAACCGCTTGGGAATTGCAAGAAAGGGTATAACTAAACTCTAGGATGACTTTTTCCACTCCCTGTCCCCATATACACACAATTAATTTTTCCTCCTCACCCCCTCTCGTCCTTCCTTCCTGTATGACACACATACATCCCTATTTAAATTCTTTTACCAAAGAAGCCACATATTCAATCCATCTGCTGACTGTGTGACTTCGGGTGAGTTCCTTAATGTCTCTGTTCTCTATTTATACATCTAAAAGAATGCTTTTTACATTAAAAAAAATTTCAGGGGCAAAGGAACAATTAATAATATGCAACAGATCATATAAGGCCTATGAGATCTAAAAAATTAACTATGCAGCCTAAACTGTGCTGACTCCGTAGCTCTGTACAGACGTAAGCTCATGGTATCATCTATAAGTACTCTTTTTTTAAAAATTAAAAATAAAATCAGAATCGAATGAAGACTCTTGATCAAAGGACCAGTTGATAAGAAGGAAGAAGAAAGGAGATGGGAACAAGTTAAAGGACACCCCTCAGACAGCAGCAGATGCTGCGGTGTCCTTGAGATCGCCTGCAACCTGCAGTCTAGTCCCCACCCCTAACCCTGCCCCAGCCATGCAGGCTGGCGCCCGTGGGCCCTTGCTGAGCTCTCCAGAACCTGCACTGCCCCTCCACAGATACACTGCTCTCCGATGGCCCCATGCTGGGGCTTATCAATAGGGACGACTCTTGTCTTTATGGCACCCACTGAAAGATGCCCAATGCCACAGCAACCCTGCCGTCCCACCTGCTATAGCAGCGCAGCCTGGTTCCTCTCTGTCCAAGCTGGAGAGCCTGCTTCCTCCCAGGTGCTGATCTTGAGCAGATTCCCCAGGTGAGTCACCTGCCTGCCCATCTTCATTCCAGGAGCTATCTTCCCAAACACATGACCTAAGACAGCACTCTGCAGTCTATTCCCAGTAATCCAGCTAGAGTTACCCTGCTCAAAGTCAGGTTCTGACTCCCTTTTCCACATCTCTTCAATGGCTCTCATCTCCTCCAAGTCCAGGACAAAGCCTAACCATCGGCTATCCCATCCCACTATCACTGTGACCTCACCTACTCACCCTTCATCATACCAGGTGTACTGGCTTCCTTGCTGTCCTGCAAAGACATCAAGCATGTTCCCGCCTCAGGGCCTTTACACATGCTGTTCTGTCTTCCTTAACTGCTCAGTGCTCAATTAACTCCTGCAGAGCTCCTTTCTTCACCTTCCTCCCACTTAATTCAAATGTCACATCTTCAATGAGGACTTAGCTAACTCCATACTTAAGTGTGCAGGACAAACCCCAGACACCACATCCCTCTTTCCTTTTGTACTCTTCTCCATACCTATCCTAATCACGCGTACTATACATTTTAACTATTCATGTTGTACAGTGTCTGTCTCCTCCACCAGAATGTAAGTCCCATGAGGACAAGGACCTCATTACTGCATCCCTAGAACCTGGTACACAGAAGCAGCTCAATCAGTTTGCGCTGAATGAGCAAGTAAAGGAATGAATGCAGGGCTGGGGGGTAGAACCAGAAATTCTGCCTGTGCTCATTAGGGAAGTCCTAGAACCCTAATTCTTACATAATTTTGGTAACGACTTATGCAGTGCAACATTTGAGAAAGCACCAGATAAAAAAGTGGGAAGTAAATGTACATTTTCTAATTTAACGGAATTCTTCATCAATCAGCTACTTAATTTTTATAGTTTACTGCCTACCAGATTGGGCAAGGGGGAAGCAATACAGTCTACAATAGGCACAGACAATGCTGAAAATGGTTCAGCTACTTAAATGAAATATAAAAAGATTTATTCCAAAGCCATATATGAAGTGTACAAATGATGAAATGCATCCCGTTTCAAGGTTTTATAAAAACAACAGTGCTTACATTTGAAGTGTTGTAACAGTTTGAGGAACTTCTTTTGCCCCTACCAAAAAGTGTGCAATAAAAGTAAATTGCATAAAGTGTCAAATATACTTTCTTGTTTATATAAAATGTATTCTCTTTAAATGCAAACTATTCAAATATAGTTTTATTATGAAACTGTCCTCCACTTCTGAGTCCTCCAGTCTATGGAATCACATTTCTATGTGCTTCTTAAAAGGAGGTAAGACACATAAAATTTTTTTTACACGAATTTTTCAGATGTTTATGCCCCCGCTGACTCAATGTGCAGCATGGCTTTTACAATTCCTCCAAAGTGAAATACTTCCCAGTGGTTACTTAGTATTCTGCACCAAGAACAGTAGCAATACCCATTTAAAAATTCATAATATTATAATCTTTTCATTCAGTTCTAAGATCCAAATCAAAGCTTTTCCTAGAGTGATTCACTATTTTCCTTTCAGATATTTTAATAAATATTAAACTCTAGAAATCTACACATAATCCTTTAAAGCAAAAATCAGCAAAGATCCAGATATATTTTGTTTTGCAAGACATTTCTCGATTGCATACTATTTTTACAACTGTAAAATTAAAAATTCTTTAGTTTTGCTATAATTTGCTAACCACCACTTTAAAAAACAGAATTGGTCACTAAACTAGGTGACTCAAGTATTTTTAAAATGTAAACATCACAATAGGCAGTATAATCCATGATTTCTAATTTCTAAAACGAATCCTACTCAAAAAGCAGGATTATAATTGAGATATTCTTTTTAAACAATGGCACTTTCATATAGCTTTTTGACTGGATAGCTCAGATGTCTACATTTTTATAGTCCTAACTTTTTTTATAGGGAAAAATTCTCTTCATGTGGCTACTTTGAAATTTGTACAATCAAAGATAGGGTACTTCCACACTAATAGAGGTAGATGCATACATACTGTGTGCAGTCACAAATACTTTCAGAAATACTCTGGTTTCTCAGATCATATAAATCTTTTGCCTTTTACAAATACTTTCAGAAAAGAAGCCACTGTTTCACATAAATTCAACACACTCTCCAGAGCTAAAAGGGAGTCATCGGAAACTAGCTACAAAATACTCAACAGATTACTGCAAAATGCTCCCACTGGTTTGTATCACATGTAGTTGCTGTATTTTTTTTTTTTGGAAAACATGATTTGAATATGAACTACGTGAATATAATATGCAGCATGCGCATAACCTGCACTGACTAAACACTGATCTATAACACGGTCTTGTAAGTTGGTACTGAGAATCACACTGTGTGTGTGTGTGTGTGTGTGTGTGTGTTGTGCACATTTTCTTTCCCCCAACAATCAGTGTTAGGAACAGATTATGGCAAATAAAGTTCTGGATTTACCCAAATACAATGTAAACAAGTTGGAACACTCTGGAATTTAGAATTACAATCACATGATATTTTACAAAATCATTTAAAAATTCTAAAGCTGAGGAAATTGAAAACTTTGGTATTCCCAAGAAGAAAGTTCAATTACACTAGGGAGCCTTTGCCCAATTTTAACTATAAAAACTAAATTTTTCAGTGCAAAAACATTACAGCCATTGATAAACAGCAATGACACAACAATCATACAAAACATGTAGACTATATAGCACAAAATATCCTGAAGGTATCTTTTGGGGTAGAAAAGGTCTTTTGGAGCTACGAAGTAGCAGGTCGTTTGACTGTGAGTGGAGTGTGGGTGTAGAGTTTCAAGGCTCTCTGCCTGCAGACAGACTTATCACGGTTATAGCTCATCACGTTGCTTCTTAAATGGCCACTTTGGGTGCTGCAGGACATGAGCTGCAGCCTCAAGGACAAGAGCCATGAATTCTTCCACATCAAAAGAGTAGTTGGTGAATTTCGGGTGCTCCCCCAGCGTCGGGTGGTGGCCCTGCAAAACCAAACCAGAACACAAGCCCTTAAGTCACCAGGAGCATGGTTTTCTCTACAGGGAGGATATTATTTTACTTTGGCAATTGTTTTAACTCATTCTATACACTGGAGGTTAGCAAACATTTTCTAGAAAGGGTTAGATAGTATTTTCGGCTCTGTCACAGTTACTCAGCTCTGCTATTGAAGTGCACAAGCAGTCACAGACTGTACACAAACACATATGTGAATGTTCCAATAAAACTTTATTTACAAAAACAGATGGTGGGCCAGATTTGTACTTTAGGGATACAGTTTGCTAATTCCTGCTGTAGCTAATCTGTTAGATCTTTCTATACCCAAATTTCACAAAGCTGTCTTAACAACATTAGAATCTTCTCCAATCTGCAAATATAAAATACAATAACCCATTTTTCTATGGTAGAAGAGTTTATCTTTGGATGGAAGCTCGATCATTTTTAATTTTCATAATTGAGCACATTATACCATTTAAAGTTTAACAGGTGAGCTTTGTGATTGAACTTTACCTTGTCTTGAGGAAAGACTTTGTGCTGCTTTCGCCAGGTGATATAGTGAATGCCTCTCAGCCTGGCCAGGTCTAAGTAACAGTGCTCATCTTCACAGTTGTATCTAAACAGAAAGGTATGTCACAACATGAAGATTCTGTCCAGCATTTTGACCCAATCTGCAATTCTCAGGGTGGGAGGAATGCACCTCCAAAATAATTTCTTGCAAAGAGTTTTGTGAATGATAAAGAAGACGGAGAAAAATCATTTTTAAAATATTCTCGAGGCTCAATGGTAAAATGCTCACCTAGCATGAGTGCGGCCCTGAGCTCCATTTCCACCACTGCAAAAAACTTTGCAAAAAATATAAAAATAAATGTTTAAAAGATCACTGTAAGAACTTTGTGTTAGCTTTACAAAAAAGAATAAAAACAAGGAAAGGGGGGAGCTGATCTTATTCAATAGGTGCTACTACCTATGAACTTGCACTATCTTATAGGATATTATGCCTGTACACTTGTGGAGGTAGGCTAGGGTGGTAATACATCCAAGGTTGTATAGCTGGTTAATGAAGGAAGCAAAACCTGACTCTCAGTTATACTGCTCTCCCTCCTTTCTCCTATCTTTCTCTCTTTTCCTCAAGGAGAAATGGGTTAAGATAAAACCCACAATTCTCTGATTGAATGTCTAACATACATTGTTTTAAAATGTCTTATATAGCATTGGAAGTTTACAACAACTTTAAAACACTAAGTCACCCATGTGGAAAGCTGCCCCTAAACACTTACAGTTCAAAGACCACAGCCCAATCCGGAAGGAAAAGTAAATGAGTAAGACCAGCTCCGTGCATTCCAATAAATATGTCCGTATTATGTGTTATCCTGAGTTGATCTAAAAACCCAAGTTCTCTGTAACGTGTAGAATAATGAAAGAGAGACAAAGAGAAGGAAGAAGTGATAAGTTGCACTAATTCATGATGCATGGTAACAATATTTACAAAAGTACATTCTCCAGTTTAAATCAAATTCCACATCTGTACTTTTTTGTCAATTTTAAGCACACCCTAGTAAAAAATACCTTAATTTTTTTAATAGTTTAACATTTTTTCTATGTAAATGCCCTTACCTTTTTAGACTTAAGAATACAGTAGTATCTTGATTCACAAATGCTTTTGTTTGTAAATCATTTGGTTCACAAACAGAAGCATTTGGCAAAATTCTGTCTTTGTTTGCAAACTCTGGATTGGGTGACAAATATGACTGTGGCCATCCTTCCCACAAGCACAAACATGGCCGTCTTTTCCAAAATCAGAACAAATTAAGTTCATGAACTGAGGTACCACTCTACTTATTATTTGTTAGGGGAACCTCAGTAAGCATCTTACATGGGAAACCAGTAACACATGACATCAACAAAGTAGATGTGAGTACTGGATTACGGGTGCGTGGTACCGGAACCGCCCACCGACTGGACTAGCAATGGTTCCGGGTATGGCTGAATGGATGTACCGAAGCAGAAGATCCATCCTGGCTGTGAGTGGCACCAACCAACAGTCTAAATGGTCAAAAAGGGGAAAGGGAGGCTCACACGGTTGCCATCTGCCTACCCTGCTATAAAGTGTTTCTCCTCTGCCATTCTCCTCTGCCATGCCACCCTGCCTTGTACCCAGCCAACTATGAACTGAAACCTCTACAAATTAAGCTAAAATAAAACTTTGTTCCTTTAACCTTCGGGTATGGGGTATTTTATCCCAGCAATGAGAAAGTAACTAAGACGGCGTCTGCATATCCCTTCTAGGTGGTTAAGTACCTACAGCTCCTGCTGGAAAAGCGCTTTCTAGCCACAGGAACTCATCAAAAGGCAGCAATGTTTGCCTGAGAGTGTTTTTACTTACTTATACTTGTAATCAACAATCTGGACTTCAAATGTGGATACTGTTTTCAGTGCATTCACAAGCTAAGAAAAAAGAAAAACATTTAGAATTTCTTTTGCTTTCTTCTGTTTTACTTTCCATTATGAGTATTGTTAATTTCTTATTTTTTGCATGTAACATTTTTCAGGTTTTAAATGTTCTTTGGTTCTACTGCTCTGAATCTTACTGAAGTTCCAATGCTGGCACTACCCCAAGCAAATGACTCTGTTGCCCAAAAATCCTGATGCCCTAGATGGCCATGAGACCAAAATGAACACAGTTCTTAGGACAAAATGCTCAGCATAGCAACATACTAAGTAGCTAGTTTTTCTTCAGATTTCAACACACATTTGCCAGACATCTAGAGTGTTCCAGGCATTGTGCTAAGACTTTTCTTTCCATCCATCATGTCGTTCACGTAAACCACCACCACCTTGAAGATACCGAAGTCTCAGAAGAAAAACATTTTCATGTGAGAAACCAGAAGTGTACATGGACCAAAATGTAAAATAGATACTGTAAAATAGGAACAAAATGTTCAAATGGGGAGGGGAACAGAGAAGGAAGGGGAAAGAAAAGTAAAAAAAAAAAAGTGAGAAAAAGGGGAAAAGAAAATGGAAACAAAGCTTTTGTAAATGGGGAGGGAAGGAAGCGTTTCGGGAAGGGTTGAAGAATGGGAAAAAATAAACAAGTTATATCATGCACAGGTACAAATTCTCTATGATGAATGTGATCATCATGTTTATCTAAAATGTATCAAAAAATCTGATTAAAAAAGAAAAACATTTTCAATATTTCTACATAGAAAAGTGATTATTCTTCTAGCAAACAGAAAGTAACCAAACGTGATTAATATGTTATAAAGAACATAGTCCCTGCCATTCACGAACCGGGGGTAGAGAGAAGGCCACACCAGGGAGTAAGCCCAGTCTAGAAACCAGCACCATGAGGGCTACCCCCAGACTGGGTCAGCCAGCTGTTGCAGTTAGGGTATGCACAGGACCACCTGATACCAGGGCAAGAGTCCCTGAATGGTGAACCACAGTATTGGGTTACACCGGCTATCTTTTCAAGGGACTATGCTTTTATTTTTTTAATTTTAATTTTAAAGAGGATAAAACAATAAAACCAATCAAAACAAACCAGTGTAAGAGATACAGGACTTCAAAACATTACAAAATCAACAATAGTTATCATAATGCCTTTCTATGTCTTCAAAATAGCTGCAGATAACTTCAGACATAGTAAAAATCAAACAGAGCATAATAGACTAGAAACAGTAAAAACTAAACAATGATTTCAATAAAGGACTTCAAAACAAGCCAATAGTAAATCCAAAATTGCTACCATAATAACCTTGCTATCTTTGAAATCACTGCTCCTGCCATTGGATTTGACACAAACAAAACAAAAGAGAATAAAACCCAACCCAGGAAAACAATGGAAATGATACAGGACTTCCAAAACAAGACCATAGGGAATCAACAATGGCTGCAGCCCTCAGAAGCAATCTCCCCTTAGATATCACACTGTGTACCACTGTCCTCTGAACCTGTGATCAGACCACTGGCCCTAGACAATGTTAGTGAAACAACAAACCACCACAAGCATCCAATTGCATTTCACCTCGATAGCTATCATCACAGCCTGTGTTTCTCTGGATAAACTGATCACTTAGGTTGGGGGGGGGGGGGTGAGTTGGGGTGGGGTGGTACTTCTTGATTGCCAGCTTGCCTGCCAGAAGGGGCTGGGGTCTGGCTGATCCAGTCTGGTGGCAGCCCTCATGGTGCTGGCATTTCTAAGAACTTAGAGTTTCATTTTCTTTCTTTTTTTTCTTTTTCTTTTCTTTTTTTGTACCAGGGA
>PVJX010012443.1:0-50372 GCA_004027295.1 Dolichotis patagonum
CTGAGGGACAGTCCATTAAGGTTTTTTCCCAATTTGTAGATTTTCTTTTCACTCTGCTGGAAATCTCTTTCAACATGCAGAAACTCTTTAATATGATATGGTCCCAGTTATTGATTCTGAGAATATTTCCTGTGTGGTTTGATTCTTGTTCATGAATTCTCTACCTATCCCTATATCTTTGAAGTTTTTACCTGCTTTGTCTTCCAACAGATTTAGTGTTTCTGTTTTAATATTAAATCTTTCATCAATTTAGATTTTAGTTTCATACATGGTGATAAGCATGGGTCTAGTTTTAGTTTTCTGCATATGGAGAGCCAATTTTTCCAGCATCATTTATTAAAGACACTATTGTTCTTCCAGTGAACATGTTTGGCCCCTCTATCAAAATAAGGTGGTTGAGTGTGTTTGTAGTTGTGATTGTATCTTCCAATCTATCCATTGATCTTCAGATCCATTTCTGTTCTAGTACCATGTTGATTTTATTGCAGTAGCTTTGTAGTATAACTTCAAGTCAGGGATTGTGATGTCTCCTGCTTTGCCTTTGCTGCTTAGAATTGCCTTTGCTATTATAGGTATCTTCTGGTTCCAGATGAATTTTAGGAGTGATTTCTCTAGATCTACGAGGTATGTTACTGGTATTTTCATTGGGATTGTATTGAATCTGTATAGTAATTTTGGGAGAATGGCCATTTTCACAATACTTGCTCTTTCTATCTATGAACAAGGGACGTCTTTCCATTTTCTGAGGTCCCCTTCAATTTCATTTTTCAGGGTATTATAATCTTTCTTGTATAGCCCTTTTACTTCTTTCATGAGATTAATTCCTAAGTATTTTATTTTTCTGCATGCTAGTGTGAGGGATGTGGCTTCTCTTATTTCTCTCTCAGGATTTTTGTTGTTATTGTATAGGAATGCTATTGATTTTTGAGTGTTGACTTTGTATCGTGCTACCTTGCTGAATTTATTTATTATATCTAGGAGTCTTTCAATGGAGTTTTGGGGGTCTTCTATGTAAAGTATCATGTCATCTGCAAATAATGATAATTTAACTTCCCCTTTTCCTATCTTTCCCCCTCTTATTTCTCTCTCTTCTCTAATTGCTCTGGATAGTATTTCCAGTACTATGTTGAATAGGAGCAGTGATAGGGAACATCCTTTTCTTGTGCCTGACTTTAAGGTAAAGGCTTTCAGTTTGGGGCATTTAATATGATGCTGGATGTTGGTTTGTCATAGATCACCTTTATTGAAGTAAAAACCATCTATTCCAGTTTTCTCTAAGGTTCTTATCAGGAATGAGTGTTGGATCTTATCAAAAGCTTTTTCTGCATCTATAGAGATGATCATGTGATTTACTTTTGGCTCTATTGATAGGGTGGATTACATTTATTGATTTATGTATGTTGAACCATCCCTGCATTCCTGAGTTGAATCCCACTGGGTTGTGATGTATAATCTTCTTGATGATTTGATGCATACTCTTTGCCAATATTTTATTGAGAATTTTTGCATCTATGTTCATTAGGGAGATTGGCCTATAGTTCTCTATTTTGGTTAGGGCTTTCTCAGGTTTTGTTACTAGAGTAATATTTGCTTCCAGGAATGACTTAGGAAGAATTGCTTCCCTTTCAATTTCATTGAAGAGTTTGATGAGTGTCGGCATTAAGTCTTCTTTGTATTTCTTGTAGAATTCCACAGTGAATCCATCAGGACCTGGGCTCTTCTTTGTTGGTAAGGACTTAATTACATTTTTTATTTCATTAATATAAATTGTGTTATTCAACAGTTTTACATCTTCTTGACTGAGCTTTGGTAGTTCATATGTTTGCAGGAATCTGTCCATTTCTTCTGGGTTATTGAACATTTGAGAGTAGACGTTTTCGAAATAGGTGTTGATGATCTTCAGTATTTCCACAAAGTATGTAGTGATTTCACCTTTTTCATTCCTTATTGAATGAATTTGAGTTTTTTCTTTCCTTTTTTAAATAAGGTTGGCTAGGGGCTTATCAATCTTAACTATTCTTTCAAAGAACCAACTCTTTGATTCATTGATTCTTTGTATTGTTTTCTCAGTCTCTATTGCATTAAATTCTGCTCTGATCTTTATACTTTCCTCCCTTCTTTTGGCTTTGGGCTTAGCTTCCTCTTCTTTTTCTAGATGTTTGAGGTGTAGTATCAGGTTGTTTATTTGTGTACATTCTGTTTTCCTGATGTGGGAACTCAGTGCAATAAATTTTCCTTTGAGGATTGCTTTCATTGCATCCCATACATTCTGGTAAGTTGTATTTATATTTTTATTTGCTTGTAGATATTGTTTATTTTCTTCTTTAATTTCCTCCATGACCCACTGATTGCTCAAGAGTGTATTATTCAATTTCCATGCATTTGTGTGGTTTTCGCAGTTGCTTTTATTGTTAATTTCTAGTTTCATGGCACTATGGTCCAATAAAATGCAAGGGATAATTTCAATTCTTTTGCATTTACTTAAATATGTTTTGTGGGCTAGTATATGATCTGTTTTAGAGAATGTCCCATGTACTGCTGAGAAGAAGGTATATTCTGATGTTGGATGGAACACTCTATATACGTCTATCAAGTCCATTTGTTCACAGTTGTGATATAGTTCTGTTATTTCTTTGCTGATTTTCAGTCTAGTTGATCTGTCTCTTTGTGTCAATGTTATTTTAAGCTCTCGTGCTATAATTGGGTTATTGCTTATGTGATTTTTCATTTCTGTTAATATTTGCTTTGTATAGGTGTGTTCTCTGGGATTTGGTGCATATATCTTTAAGATTGTTATCTTTTCCTCCCAAGGTTTTCCCCTAACTAGTATGTAGTGACCTTCTTTATCTCTTTGGATCATTTTTGGTTTGAAGTTCACATTGTATGCAAACTTAATAGCTACTCCTGCTTTTTTGGGATTCCTATTGCATGAAGTATTGTTTTCCATCCTTTGACTTTCAGTCTATGAGCTTCCTTTTGTATTAGATGGGTTTCTTGTAGACAGCATATGGTTGGATATTGTTTCTTGATCCATTCGGCCAGTCTGGTTCTTTTGATTGTTGAATTGAGATAATTTACATTAATGATTATAACTGTTATGTATTGGTTTATTGTTGACATGTTATCTTTCTATTGTTGTATCTTTACCTTTCGATTCTGTTTAATTATCTTCCTTGCTTAGTGTTTTTTTTTTCCTATGTGTATCTAGAATGTGTTTCAGTAATCATTGTAGGGTTGGTTTGGTGATCATAAATTTCCTCCACTCTTTTTTGTCATGGAAGTATCTTATTTCTCCATCCATTTTGAAGGACAGTTTTGCAGATTACATCAGTCTGGGTTGGAAGTGGTTTTCCTTTAGGATCTGAAATACTTCACTCCATGCTCTTCTTGACTTCATTTTTTGTGTTGAGAAGTCTGCTGGGATCCTGATAGGTTTTCATTTATAGGTGATCTGTCTTTTTTCTCTGACAGCTTTTAATATTCTATTGTTATGTTGGATTTCTAGAATGGCAATTATTATATGTCTCGGTGCAGTTTTATTTTGCTTATGGCTATTTTGTGTTCTATATGCTTCGCTAATCTGTATGTCAGTTTCCATTCTAATATTTGGGAAATTTTCAGCTATTACTTCTGTCAATAGCCTCGATATCATTTGTGTCATCCCCTTGTTTTCCAGTTATCCCTATTAATCTTATATTGTTTTTCTTTAAACTTCTTGCAGCTGTTGAATTCTTATTTCCTGATTCCTTGTTATTTTTAAAAGATCTTTCCTTTTCTGTTCACTAGCTCCAATCTTATCTTTGAAGTCTGAAATTCTGTGCTCACTTTTGTTGAGGTGGTTTTGGCAACTTTCAATAGAATTTTTGATTTCCTGTATATCTCTTTGAATCTGCTTCATGCATTGTTTGTTTCTTAGTGTTCATTCAGAGATTCTATGTGTTTGCTTTGTTCCTCAGTTTTTTAACTGTGTCTTCTTTACATGTGTTCAGTATTTCTTTCACTATTTTTATCATTTCTTCTTTTACCTGGGAGATTATTTCTGATTTGAGTTTCTTTATAGCTTCCTCAAGTTGCTTCTTTATTTCAGTTGATATCATTTCAGGCATTTCAGGTATACAGCTTCTATTTTCTTCTGTGTACATGGCCTCTAGGCTTTCTTGGGATGGGCTGGAGATTTGAGATAGCATTTTTGTGTGTCATCTTGTCATTTTACTATATTTCTGGGTTTTGAGTGATGTTCTAAAGCTTCCCCTGGGTGTTTTGGAAATCACCTTTTACACCATTCAGTCCCTCAGCTCCTGGGACTGAATGAAGGTCACTGAGCATGGCCCAGTCAGGCCTGAAGGACCTCCTGAGCCAAGTCCAGTATTTTATGAAGCTGGGTGGGCACTTAACCACTGGGAATGAAGGTCTTAATCTCTCCCTGGTCCAGCACTGATGGGTTGAAGCCCCCTCACTTGGCTTTGGCTTTGGCTCCCAGGACTCAAAGAAGGTCACTGAGTGTGTTCCACTCAGACCCACAAAACCTCCCACGCCTAGTACAGTGTTTTAGGGAGCTCAGTGTGCACTTAACTGCTGCGAGTGATGGTCTTAAACTTTCCCCAAGCCAGCGCCGGCTAGCTGGTACTCACCTTGCATGGCCTTGGCTCCATGGATGTCCCCAAGTTAATCATCTTACCCATTATGTTACATGTGTTGAGTTGACCTTTATTTTTCAAAATATTTCAAAACACTTGATAGTTTTGTAAAAATTTATTCACTGATAAGAGATAGACTCTAAAGATGTGGATATATATTTCTTCACTTACTAAATTTTTTATTGTTAACTTTTTGGTACATTTTGGACATACGTAATGACAATATTTGTCATAGGATTTTACATCTGTGCATGATATATCTTGACTCCTTGTGTTTTCCCCTCTCCTCTTGTATTTATGAAACTCTATTTTCATTTTATTCTTTTTATTATTTTTTCCTTTTCTCTAACTTCCTTTTCTCTTTCCCCTTATCTAGTTCCTCTTTCCTTTTGAAGAATTTGTTCCTATTTCCAAATATTGTATATTTCAGTTGTTATTTACTCTTTTAGTTTCTCACACCAGAGAGACAATGTGATATTTACATAAACATTTCAAACATGGATTTTTTTTACATGAAAGATCAAATTTCTATTGTCACAGTAAATAAAATCATGGTGCTTTCCTTAAAACTGTGATAGCATCAAATGTTTATTGCCTGATTTAATAAGAAAAATGTGAATGACATTCAAGTTTTATAACGGAACGTAGCAATGAAACTTCAGTATGAAAGGACCAAAACTAGGCTCCATGGGAGAGATGAGAGACTATTTAAGAAAGTGTGTACAGATATCAGAAAGGAGATAGATTAGACTTATCATAATTAATATTTATGTGTCAAATTTGGGGAATTTCAGGGATATTCAGTACATAAAACATTCTGTAGCCTTCCTTACATTTGAACATTTAAGTGAGTAAAAATCCACCTTACCAAGACTGATAGCATCTCCCAATTAATTCAACAGCAAAAATACAGATGAGTGGCAAAATTTCTCTCTTTCTCTTATTGAGGAGGCATGTTCATCTTCTCTCTGAGCACTACAGTTCCTGATTCTCAGACTTCTGTACCAAACTGCCGGATTTCCTGATTTTCAATTTTGCATGTCACATGTATAAGATTTATTGACCTGAACAATAGTCTTGAGTGGCTCCCATAAGAGATCTCCTTGTATTTATCCTATAATATTCTGCTATGCTGGTAAGCATTTTAAATGCAATTAAAGAACTTAATCCTGAAATCTTTTCAATAGTGTATAAGAATTAAACTCTTTTTACTAAATTTCTATCAAATTAATATGAAAATCATTATCTTCCTATGACTCTAACTAGAACCAGGAATTCCTAATGATGCTCCTTTAATAGATTTATACACTTTGGTTTCTCTTCAGATAGTATACATATTTTGCCTTTCTAATATATTTATTTATTTAAGTGTCTTCCACATATCTGGATATTTATAATTCAAATCATTAAATGTATAACTCTAAAAGAAATCATAATATAAAAGTAATTTTTGCTAATCCACTCTGTTGTATCTGAAAGCTTCTAGAGCTAGTGTTGCAGAAATGCACCAAGAAAAAGGTAACACTGACAGTTTATTTTATTAAAAAAACACTTAAGGGAATCTTGAACATCCAGGAGAATAAATCATGTGTTCCTTTCATTAAAACTTTTGAAATTGAATTTTATTGCCACATAGATGCAAGTTACTAGAATATTAAAACATCACCACCTGATTTAAATGCATACTTTCCCTCAGGCTCCTCCTATTAAATCTCTATAGGTTTCTAACAACCAAGAAATTGGGGTAGATTTAATATCTGACTAGAGGAAACAATATACACACAGAAAATAAAATATAATAAAATATTAATAACTGAAATTAAAAACAACATAAAATTTAGATCTTAGTGTAATGACTTTACAGTCCTCTGGAGAATGAGAAGTTGTTATAAAAAATAAAGTTTCCCTATGTATAGTTACTTAGAAATATTTACCATAGCCAAGAAGAGTTTTCTTAAGATTCAACAAAGTTTCTATCTCCTCAACACTACTCTGGGAAACTAAGTGCTATGTGGTACTTTTTTATATTTTTTAAAGTACTTGGCATTATTGACCATACAGGGTATGTGTCACAAATAAAATGGCAAAGAAATGAACAGACTATCCATCACCAAAACTGCCTTAGTCTTGTAACTGTTTTGATGCATAAAATATATGAGGAAAAAATACATCAATTTCCCAACTCAGACTTCAAGATTGAAAGATTTTCTTTCTTTTTCTTTGAATATTTTCCTTTAGAATACAACTTCCATTGTCTGAAGAAACCATGGCATTTCTATGGAGCTGAGCATGGGTAGTAGAACTGAAGCACCTAGCTGACTATTTGTACTTATAATTAACACTTCTTGTGTTTTTATCATTTATTCCTTTTACTAAGATTTAAATATAAAACAAATTTAACTTGTTAATATTCTCAATGAAAACTAGTTTTATACATGGTTATGTAGAAAATATTATCATTTAACAGAAACATTTGTAGGTAGATTTATCATGTTTTGAATTATGATTTTATAATTTATTATGAGAGGCTAGATTTGTTTTACATTTTTCTTGCATTATGAGGTAATGATTTGGCTATAGTGATTCACTAAGTGATTTGAGATTTAAAGACACATATGAGGGAAGAAATACATGACTTTATAAAGTAGTAGTAAATTAAAGCCTAAGATAATTAAAGCACAAATGGTAAATGCATAATGGATCTAAAAAGGAATATGTTTATATTAGAATTTTATGCATTAACGTTGAGCTCTGAGTCTCATGGTACATAAGATCTCATTCAATATTTGACATATCATCTGTACTACTGTTGAAAAATACTTCTATAAACTATTTTAAAGCTCAATTCATAACCAAACAATATGTGAAATATTAAAAATCCATGTAATTTTGTTTTATCAAGATTTTAGCCAAGCAAATATATTCATAGATATAATAAAAAAGTTTAGCAAAATTAGGATAACAAAAAATTTTTAAACTTTATCATGAGGACTGTTGGATGATTTTGTAGACTGTTAAATTCATCCAATTTTGTAATTTAAATATTTGAATTGTAGGATATGTGAAATTTGTCTTAATAATGCTATAATTTAAGTCAATGCAGATACACTGCTCTAACTCGTGTCAGGAAAAGAATTCAAAAAGACGGAAGCATAAGTGAGAATTGACAGACTCCCACTGCCACATTGACTGCAGGAGACGATCTATGAATATGAGTGAAGGTGGTCACTGAGGGCAGAAAACCTACTAGACTGGCAATTAGCAGACACTGTGACATGAATCCAACCATATTTGTCTGACACAACAAGACTGAGTTGACCAATTAAGTCAGCTTAAAAGAGGATCTTTCTTTCATGCCTTTACAGAAGAGCTCAAACCCACAACATACTGAATTTAGACTTCAAGGCACCCTAATTGGAGAGGTTATTTGAGATTTCTGGGACTTAAACCACAGAGAATGATGGGATTTTGGAGGGCTTCTTGTATGAGAGAAACTGTACGGCATTTAATTTTGTGAGTCTGATTTCTTTCACTTACTAATGTGGTCTCAAATAGCATTCATTTTCCTACAAATGACTCAAATTTATCTTTCTTCATGGCAAAGTGGTATTCTACTTTATGTAAATACATTTGCTTTATTCATTCACTACTGATGGACATATAGACAGTTCTCAAGATTTACCTGTTATGACTTTAGCTGCTGTAGTGACAGGTTTGCATGTATCATTATAAAATGTTTTTATTTCATGAAGATACCAAGAGTGAGAATAGGTGGGTAAAATGAAATTTGTAGTTTTGGTTTTATGAGGAATATCCATACTGATTTCCATAGTAGTTTTACTAGTATAATTTCCCTTGAACAATGTAGAATAAAAAGCAAAACAAAAGAGATAACAGAAAGTACAGAGATAGATCTTTCTCAAATGGAAAGGGATCAAGAGATGGAGAAAGAGGAATCAAATGGGATGAAATGCAGGAATTAATGTGTCTTATATAGTACTACAAACTTCACAAAAGGAATGCAAACATTATGTACTGCAAGCATGAAGTAATAAAAAAAGACATAGTAGCTAAACAATTAAAACAATGTGTTCTCAGTGCAAAATTTGAGATAACTTTTATACGCCAATAACACAAGAAAAGCTGACTGAATTAAAAAATCCTCTAAGCCTATTCCATAGCAGTTATTTTGCTTAGTTATCAACTCTTATAAACTACTAGAAGATGTTTATTTTATTAGCTTGCATAGATAAAAGGGAAATTGAAGTCAATCTTAGTCTCACAACAGTTATCAGCTATGTTTCCTCATAGCATAGAATTTACCCATATAATATACACTAATTCTTTTTTATTAGAAAAGTAAAATTTCAATATATAAAAAGTAAAACTAATGATTATAAGAGAGAATCAAATACAAGATGTGATAAGAAATTTAATAATATATCTAACAATTTTCTGTTACTGAAAATGCTTTTTCTTCCCCAAATTACTAAAGATCCTGAGACAGTACACCACCCAAAGCATTGGAATATAAAGGATTATTTATCAAGAAAAATAAAGACATTGCTTGGAAATTAAAAAGGAAATATTTTAGTTGCTTTATTTATTGCATGGAAAGATCTATAAACCTTTCAATCCTTGAAACTAATTCAAAAGAAATTATAAAATAAACATTAAAAAGATGTCATTCATTATTAAGAGACTTGTATCCTATAAAATAACTAATATGATTTTTCCTTAAAAAGAAAATAATTTCTTTTAAAGACATACCATAAAGCTGAAACTAAGTGTATACATTCATAATTTTCTTTAAGTACAAATGTCAACAATGCATATACAATAAAAATTGCCAATTAAAAAATAAAAACAGTGAAAATAAATATGTGTAATATTAAATTACTAGAATTTAAAAAAGACAAAAGTTTTAAAGTTTGGTTAAAAAATAGTAATTCCATAAATATATAATAATCTTATTTGAAAGAATGCAAATATTCTATACCTGGACATGTAAGTAGACAAAACAAGCTGAATGTACACCTAACATCTGAATTTCCATCTTACACAAAGAAGAGCATATTAGATTCAAATGTTGTTTCTAAAATCTGAGATTGATTGATGCTGAATGGAATTGATTCACAAAGTATATGTAGAAACATGACCTCAACAAGGATCTCAAAGGCAGTTTTCTGAAACACATCAGAGATCAATAATCAATTATACAACTCAATCTAAACATTGATAATAACAGAATTGGAAACTGCATAGAAAGCAGATGCAAAGTCCACATAAAATATCAATAGCAATGGAAAACACAAACTCATTTGAGCTTTAAAATCTGAAAAAGTTCCCTGAAGAGCAAGACCAGTTGCTGGTGTTGTCTGATGAGGTGCCATATTGTGACATCCTTGCCATATAACATCCTTGCCATTACTGTGCTCTGTGAATTGTGAGAAACCTAAAATTACCATCTGGGGAATAGAAAGGTTTTTCTCAGTTTGAAAGACATTTTTACTTTGGGGGTTTGTTTTTAGAAAATTACTGGAAAGTTAAATACAAAATCAGACAGAGGCCTTTGGATTGGCTTCTAAAACTGATGCATTTCTGCAAAGATATGTTCTTTATTAATGTTTGTATAGAAGATGAGATGAATGAGCTTATCCATTTAATTAGCCTTAAAGGAGGCCATAAAAAAATGATCGCCACTCTGTGACTGTCAAATTGCATTAGAATTTAGCACCTGTTCCTTAGAAAAAAATCTCTTTTCTCTTTTTTCTAGTGTCTTCTAAATTTAAAAAGTAAAATATTGTTTCATGTTTATATATTCAACATGACTAACTTTTTATGGTTGATGTATTTTGAGATTTTATAATACTTTAGATTATAAAAATGGCCCTGTGAATTTTCATGAAGAGTTTAAGAGAACAAAATGTATTTATTTAAAAAACTTTATAAGACTGTTTGTACAACAAAATAAATTGATTATCCTGAAAAATAAATGCAATAAATAAAACTTTTATAATTTTATTTTTAAGATTCTATCAAATGAATTAACAAAAGATAAAATGAAAATCAAAGAGCCATTTTTTCAATTGTTTTGGACCACTTGAGTGAGAAAAATATTTGAGATCCTATGAAGATTATGTATTACATCTCATACTAACAATTGTGGAATGAAGTAGTCTAAATTACTAGCCATGTAGATTACTTAAGCAGCAGCAAATATTTATCTTGCTAACTACTCTATAAGAGGCTGTTTCCTAGGGGTTACAGAAAATATTTAAGCAATAAGTCAAGGGAAACAAATAGTTGCCAGGTCAATTGTTATAGGAGCATTGGAAAAATGATGCAGAATATTAGAATTAAAATATCTATAATGACTGTATATGAATTACATTATAATTAGTATAGGAAGAAAGGCTTCGTGGAAAGTATGTAATTATCATAAGACTCAAAGAAGCACAAGAAGTGATTTGTGCTGATAGAGGGAAGTTTTCTGACATGACAAGTGATACAAACAATTAAGGCCGCAGTTTTCCCGATAATTTTGTTACTGGAAAATCATCCCTTTAACTCACTGCTCTGTAGATGATGGGACCGGAGCCTGCTCTCATTGTTCAGGAATTGTAACTGCTGGTTCACTTATCTGCATTTTCCTCACTAAACCCTAAACTTTTTGGGGCCAGGGATACGTAGTTCAGCGGCAGAGTGCCTGCGAGGCTAGTGTGAATTTGAGCATTTGATTCCTTATACTAAATAAATAAATAAATACTCAGCTTTTAGTCTGTCACGTTGCTCAGAATTATTTGCGGGCCAAATGTTGATCTCTATCTGTCCTTTATTTAGCACACACTGCTAATTTGGTTCATAGATACTTGATTTTCAAGTTTAGAACATAGGTATTAGAAAATTTAGAAAATATTTCACAGTATTTAAGTATTAGTATACTTGCCTGTAATCCTATGTTTTTCTTCTTTGAATTAATAAAAATAATACTGTCAACTCAAAAAGTCTTATCAAATATGATTTCTTCTGTAAAATATATGCTTTATAGTGATAAATTCCTAGAAACTTGAAATGTTATTCTATGTTATATAACATCAACTGCATGGCAGTAAATATTTAACTAATGCTCCCATACAGAATTTTCCTGTTCTGGATAAAGTTGGTATTTTCCAAATATATAAAATCAGGTCTAGAAGTCTACATGACTAAATGTACAGCACGTATTTAATGTTGACCCTGAAAAACTACACTTACAAAACTGATACAAATTACAACCCAGAAATATCCTAAGAAAATTGGAAAAGTGAAAAAGATTCATGAGTAATATTTCCGCTTATATATTTGAAATCAATAATCATAAAAATGAAAACTATCTTTTCCAAAGCATTTATTAAGAAATTTCCAGAAGGGTTTTGATAATGTAAGATTTGTGAGGATTTTTCTTATCTTTTACATTACTTTAAATATTAAAATTGAAAGAGAAAATTCATTCTAACTGGAATAACTGGCCTCATTAGTGTGGCATTATTTTAGATAAGAATTGAGGAATATATCCAAATACAGGGATTGGAGAAAAATTCATACCAATTAAGAGTAAATAGGAGTGAAAAGTACTGCAATAACATAGCAAAGATTTTTTTTTTTGCAAAAATGGATAATAGCTTGTTTTAGGTAATCCAATATACTTACTGTAATCACAGAATTAGTAAGTTAAATAAAGTATATGTATAGCAAAATTAATTTTCATATAGTGTTTGTAATTACTTTTGTAGTAATTAGGCTATCATTGGGGCAAGTTAATTATTTACGAATAAGTAGGATATGGATTTCTATCTTTGGTTAAAGACTACAGCTCTAGAAACTGAATTTCTGAATTACTCTTTTTTTTTTTTGTACCAGGGACCAAACTTACAACCTCCTGCTTCCAGGCAAGTGCTTATGCCAGCCCAAAACTAAATCCCAGGCCAAAAACTAAATTACTCATACCTTATACACATGAAATTCATAATACTTTAAGAGGTAACCATTATCTTCATTCAGCATGTATGTTGAAATGTTTTTATATATGTGCTACTTTTGTTTGCTTTAATAAATGCTTTGGTAAGTATTTTGATATCAATATACTGTCAGGGAAAATCTTTTCGCAGTGTGTTGTGAAAGAGAATAGTAATCATATATATTAAAATATCTATCAATTTTAGAAGTTGATATATGAGAAAACACAAAGGCAATGAGAAGAAAAGGGGATTGTGTTGTAAAAATGTTACATTTTATGTAAAGTGCCATAGAATTTCAAGGTAGATTGTGATAGTTTAAAATGCATCTGTAGAGCAACTGCTAAATTAAGACATAGTTGTACAGGTAAAATATGTTCTTGTATAAAATAGACATACCCACATAGTGTTAAAAGATTAAAACATTAGAGTACTTGATAATCAGAGGCAAAATGAAGCATCATAGATTAAATCATAAAGAATGCATGTAAGAAATAAATAATAGGATCATATACATAAATGCAATGATTTGAATAGTTGCATTAGATTTCTTCAGTATAAAGGAAACTTTCAACTTTTAAAAGATTTATTTTTCACAAGACCGTATTATAGAGGCAGATAAATAAAAATTGGACACTGGACTTAAATCATGTTTATATTTAATAATTTAATAAAATGATGTCCATCAAGTATTATACGTGCATCAGAAACTAACTCTTAAAGAATACTTATCAAGGAGAATGTATTTCCTTTGCAATAAATCTAGCATTGGTCTGTCTTCTGAATTACAAAAGCTATTTATCTTTTTAGAAATGTAGAAAATAGAAAGAAAAGGAAAAAATAGAAGAAATCTAATAAAAAGATAAACACTTGTCCTCTGTTGTAGGTTTTCTGTTTCAAATTTTATTACTATTAAAATTATATCACAATGAAAATGCATTAAATATAAACAGATTATATTCTCCAATTTCAAAGAAATAGTTTTAAAAAAGGAGTACTGGGAGTACAGGTGGGAAAAAGAATTGAAATATGTTCAGCACAGGTCCCAATTAACTATAATGAATATGACAATTATTTACTGCAAACTTGTGGAAATAAAGTTAAAAGATAAAAGTAAAATTAAATGCCAGGTCTTTAAAATACAAAGATATAGAGCAGTAAAAAGTAAAAGAATGTTATGAAATGTGATGACATAAGTATGTAATTTCTGTATACTAGTAACTTAGGAGGATTGTGACTTTCAGAGTGTGGGCTATATAACAAGGTCAAGGACAGACTTGACTATATAATAAAATTTTGTCTCAAAAAAGTAATAGGATGGAAAAATCCACAAAATAATAAGCATAACAAAATTTATGAAGTTTCACTGGGAACAAAGTAAAAGAAATACAACCAGAAAAAGTGTGATTCTATAATTATAAAAAAAATAAATTTTTTCGGCATGCTACGTGCCTGAGTTGAGGCTGTGCAGAATATTAATCAGGAAGAGTACATGTGTAGGGACATTCCTTCCAGCAACTTAAACTTCTTTAGAACAGCTTGAGACAAACTCCGTGCAAACCTCCTATGGGGTTTATGGAATTCTACCACACATGCGTACACATGAATTGAAGTCTTACTGAATAGAACCAGATGCCATAATTGTCTGTTTGCTGGTTCAATTTGGCATGTCAACCAGAGCCACTAGCAATTCAGATATTGATTTTCAATAGATGAATGCATGTCTGAACATAAGGTCATAGATTTATTTGAAAAACAGCTGTTGCTATAAGCGGCTTATTCTTATTAAATTTCTAGTAATCAGTGTGAATGTCATCAGTTTTAATGGATTCAACTTCTGTCCCTACTCTTTGCAGCACAATAGAATCTGTCATGAAATTTCACCTTTTCTATTAGTGAGTTTTGTTCCAAAGCATAACTCAGTAGAAAAATGACATTTTTCATCCTTCTTCATAATCCTGTGAAACAGTGTAGAGATTCTAGAACATATAATTTTATATTTTTCTATAGAATTTGAACAAATACTAAAACATGGTAATGGGAACATATAGCTTTTTAGATAGATTCTTCTAGAAGGGAAATTCTCAGTAAATATCTTCTTTTTAGTTATCAAAATAAGAAAAACCAAAGTTGTATATGAGTGATTTTCTTTGAGATGTTTTACATTTTCTTTTACTAATTACACTAAATTCAAAACAATTGCTTCCTAGAGTTACATATGCTTTATTTTTATTTTGAAAGTTAGATTATATATGGCTATAAAACATGTTTCTATTTTTATTGCAAATATATTTATATTTTCATAGTCATAATACTATATCTTAGGAGAAAAATGAAAAGTTAATATTATTTCATCATCATTTAGAGAAACTGCATGCATATTCATAGGCATATGAATGAAATTCCTGTAACACTAGAGTAGTCAATTTTGGTCAGCAGTCATAAAAATACAGCAAATTACAGTATACTAAGAAAATACATCTGTGTTTATTATTGAAACTTTTGACTAATGTAGGTTAATTGGAAGTTATGTATAAGACCTGCACTCCTTCATGTTGAAATTTTGGCTTTCTTCCAATCTTAGAGACTTATTTATTTATTTAGTCAGCACTTAGCAAAAGTCCTAAGTATGTTCATGATTTACTTGCATAAAGTTCTAAAAATTATGTAAATGAGTTTCACCTTATAGTCTATCATCCAAAGAGATAAGAAACATAACAGAATCTTGTAGTATAACCTGAAAATGTAAAATAAAAAGCATAGGAGAAAATAAAGTATTGGTAATCTGTGATACAAATTTGCTTATTTTATACCATATTCATATGTATCAATATCTTATGTGGAATGGGCAACGCAAACACATGTTACAAAAGAGATATGGCCCCACAGATGTAGCAACTATTTAAACACATTGCAAACTGATAGTTACTGAAGAAAACCAGACATAATTTCTAGTGAAGAATTTTAGATCGTGTCAAAATAGTTTTTATATTAAAAATTTAAGCTTAGATTGGCAGTACATGCCTATAATCCCAATATCTCGGAGGCTGAGTTAAGAGTATCCCAAGTTTGTGCTAAACCTAAGGAATATAGTGAGTTTGCATGATCCTGTCTCAAAATAAAAATAAAAAATGGGCTGGCAATGTAACTCAGTGCACAGGCCCTGTGTTCATCTCCTAGAACTGCCAAATGAATCAGTAAACAAATAATACTAATAAATTAATTGTAGCTGTATGATGATCATATTTCAAATCACATACAAAGATTAATTTAAACAGTGTCCAGACACCCATACCCACAAATAAATGTAGATATATCTTAGTAGGTTAAAGGCAGGTAGAGTTTCTGTATATGACATATCACATCCTTATTTCTATGAAACTTTTAAAATCCACAATGTGAAGAACAATATTTTGTGTTCCTATTTTTAAAGAAAATGTTCTAAAATTATTTCTGAGCTATGTTATTGTTTTATGCCCATTATTCAGCATATATTTAAATATTTGTATACTGTGACCCAATCTTAGAATTTTTATTTTATGATTTGTGTACATCTTACATAATGTAAAATGGCATCAGGCATAATGGATATGCAACTATTTGAATTATTTTAAAATCAATTCTCTTTCAGCAAATTTTTAAATATGCATTGTTTTAGCTATACATATGATGTCATTTTAATAATATTTCAACTATGCACAACATTATGAATAAAGATATTTTTAAAGCCTAATAAATATATATATAATTTATTTAATATATATTATCAGTGGTAAAGTAGCAGATATATACCATTAAAATAAGATGGTCACTTATACTGTAGTCCTATTTCATTCATTCATATATATATTTTTTAAGAAAGCATAAATGAATAAAGAATGCATAAATTAATAAAACTGTGGCTTTTGAAGTACTAACCAATTCTTTATATTTTCAGCCATTCAAAATAATATCATATGAAATGAATATAAATTAAGTTTTCCCATATAATAATATTTTAATGAATTGACAATAGATATTTAATTCTCTACCCAGGTGTTGTATTTTTAATTTTGGTTATAAGGATATAACTCTCTCAAGAGAATAATAGTCAAATCACAGAAGAAATTATGATTTCAGAAAAATAATAATTTGGAAGGTGTGTGTAAGAAATTTATGAGCCATGAAAATCATCTTATTTCTTTATAAAAATGTAATAAAATCATCTTCTTGACACATGAATACATTTGTATAATATTTAATTTTTCTGTTACAAGCCACAAACTATAAATTTCACTGTTTTCAGTGGTTTTAAAATATAAAATTTCTGTAATCTTACACTTCAAATGTTATGAATTCTAGCTTTAAATATACCGGAACAAAACTGAAGAGCTTTCAACACTTAGTAATCATTGAAGGCTGTTCATAGACACAGAAAATGACCATCTAAATTTAATTCAGTTAATTTTTGTATTAGCATTCTCTAGAGAAACAGAATACTCTTATAAAATTTAAAAACCAAGTTACACATAACTAGTATACAATGATACAGTATAAACTTTCTTATTCCAAAAGGAAGGAACATAGGGATAGCAAATACTCAGGCTTCAATGCTGGATGCCTTGAAATTTTCTCTGACAGATCACTTAGTACACCCCACTCAGGTTCTACTGCACAGCAAATCTCAGTACATGGGAAAATGTATAAAAATAAAGTCATCAAATTCTAACATGCGTGGTCTATGGTCAATTCCCAAGACTCCTCTTTCTAAATTGATACTTGCCTTTCCACCTCACATTCCTATCACCATTCTTGTCTTCTGAACATTGATCACAACGATGAAGTAAGCTCTACTTACATTGTAGAGCATCTCTGTCAACATGTAGAAACATTTCCAAACTCTCCCCACAAACCAGTTCCAAAGAATTCTGAATGATATAATCACAGCAATGACTCTGCCTTTCTAGTACCAAATTTGTATATTAATCAGCTTTCCTGTTGCCAAATAAACTTGCAGACTCCCACAACTTAATGGAGAGGAGGATTATTTGCCATATGCTTCCAGAGGATTCAGTACATCGTCAGTTTACTCTGAAGAAAGAACATTACGGTAAAAGAAGTGCTGAAGTCAAACTGCTCACTTCTTGGCAATGAAGAATCAAACAATAGTGGTTGTAAGGAAGAGCTCACAGTCCAGAAATAAGCCCTATCTTCTGTTTACATGACTCATCCAGACACCCCTTGAAGTGTGACTAAAACATAGGTGGATTATATGGTTTCTGACTGTTTGGAATTAAATTATCAGAAGAATAAAGCATAGAGAAGATTACTGTAAAATTTGAGATGAATAATTTCATCATACTCTAATATTTTTTGAAACCAAAAATTCAAAATTGCAAAAGTTATTATAAAACACAAGTTATATATCAGTTGTTTTAACTTATATATTATATTATAAACATGCAGGTTTGGCTTTTAATCAGATAATCAATATCTCACATTTCCTATGTCTCTTCTACTTCTCTCTTCCTCAATTTCACAATACCTTTATTTCAAATATAATACTGTGAAAATTCAAGAGAGGAAATGACAACTAGAAGCACATTGGAAAATTTAAACATAGATACATCAAACAAAAATTGACATAAGGAAATTTTTTATATATAACAAAAATTGGAGAAAATTTCTACCCAAAATATGTGGTAATCTCCTCTGTGCTTTATTTTTCTGATTATTAAATTCCAAAAAAAAGTCAGAAATCATATAGTCTATTCAAGGAAATTGTCATGAATATGCTTTAGAGACTCCGTCTTAGCTGTGCTTTATTGCTTGATGTTATCTAGCACTTACATGTACAGTATACTATACTTCATATGTATATATATAAAGTCAATGTTTCATGTATGAGCTGTGTACAAGTTCCACCATCTTGCTTCAAAATCAGTACCTCCATTAGAATGATATGCAACTCTACTTTGTACCAAATCTGGGTTCCCTGCTAGTATATCTGATCATATATTTATTTTCTCTTGTTTTAATTCAGGATAGCCATGGTTCTTGTTTGCAAGGATAAGACTTGTCTCATCTTTAAATTCCTCTACAGAAAATCTCTCATCAAGGACATTCAACAGTCTTTTGTGCATCAGGGTTTAAATACTAATTCTTTGTCACATTTTTTATATCATGTTCCCTAGCGGTGGATATAACACTTTGTACTCCTTTAATTTTGAAAATTATTTAAAAATAACCTATACTGATATAGTGTTGCATTGATTCAGCCTGTTATTTGATATTTCAAGTATCAAATAATAACCAAAATTAAAGATATCAAACATTATATAGTTGAAAGCTTTCCAATAATTGAATATTAGAACACCATGTTAACATGTTCAAAGCATTTTATACATATGAAAATAGCCATGGGGTTTTATTTTAATATGTTCTTATAAAATTAATTCTGTTTCTTGGAGCAAGAATAGTAAGTGAGATTTACATAAGCTTACTGTTAATTAAGCACATTAAAAACAATTATGTCAACAGAGTTCATTCAAAAGCTTATTTTAATATAAGCTGTAGAGTTTTCTATGTTTCAATCTGTTGGTACTCTTTAACTCATAGTAAAATTCAATGCCTTCCTTTAGTGATGTTTAATTTGATCTGTCTTATCCAGACTAATTTTAATTATTCTTTTAAAATAATTTTTATAAATTTCTTCTTTATAATGGATATCTTGCTAATTTAATCTATAACTACTTTTCTCTAGTAATAAGGGTACAATGCTACTGCAAATGTATTTAACTGTAGTAGCTGATTATGCAATGTATTATATTTAGTAAAAATTCAGAAATTTGGTATGAAATCATAACATGTACTCTATCTTCTTAACAAAATTGCAAAGGAACAATTAAGTAGTATTTAGTATAAAAACAAAATTTTACAGAGATTTCTATAATTTATTTATCTTGTATCTCTAAGAAAAAATTTCCTCATTTTCTCCATCCCCAGGACCCTAGGGAGTACCACTTCAATGTTTCCATGAATTTGACTCTATTAGATTGTGAAGGCAAATGGAAAAGTGTAGTATGTTTCCTCTACCTCTGATTTATTTAACTTACCTTAATGTTCTTCAAGTTCATTCCTGTGATCTTATATAAAACAATTTCCATATTTAAAAAAATTTGAATACTTCTGCTACATTTATACACTACGCATGTTTTCTCCATTTAGCCATTGAAGGGCATTCTTTTTTTTCTATATGATGGTATTGTGACTAATGTTGCAATAAAATTCCTCTTCACAGTATATATTTCAACTTTTGATTATATACACAAAAATGGGAGAGCTAAATTACATGGTGTTTCCATTTTTAATTTATTGAAGAATTTTAACACCTTTTTCCCATAATGACTGTATTCATTTATATCCTCAGCAAAAGTTTTGATTTTTCTACCTCCTTATGAACACTTATTAATTTTTGTCTTTTTTGCTGATACTAATTCTGGTTCATATGAAGTTATATGTTACTATAGCTTCATTTTGCATTATCCTGATAATTATGATATCTAGAGTCCTTTAATATCTCCCAATGATTATTAGTAAGTTTCCTTTGGAGAAATGCATATTTAAGTCTCTTGATCATTTTTATTGAGTAATTTTATTTATTTATTTATTTATTTATTTATTTATTTTTTAGGTGTTTCTTGTCTATTTTGGGTAATAACTACCATGCACATGCATTGCAACTATTTTCACCCAACTCATAGTTATTGTGGTGAGATACATATTTTTATACATGGCAAAGGGACAATTATTTTAGAAAATTTGGATGCATATGAGGAAAAAAAATGTAGGAGGGGGGAGAAAGAGAATAAAAAACCCTAAAACTTTGAAGCAGATATGCCAAGATATTTATATATTTACATTAAATATTTCCTTTGATGAAATGCTTTCTGTATCTTCAGTAGATATTCACTGTACGTATTACATGTAAAGATGAGAGAGACACGGTATATCAAATGCATGGCTGCTGTCATGTTCCTTTGTTATGCAGGAACAGTACAGATCTCACCCCTAACAAAGTACAAGTTTCCATGATTTTATCAGATGGTATTGTATCTTGTATTGTAAGTGTACATTTCTTTCTTCTTAATAACCCTGACACCTTATTCTGTTATTTATTTTGAATCTTGAGTATATAGAAAGGAGTTCTTGAAGTAAATATTTTTAAAAAGAATCAACACAATTTCATGTCTAATTTTACATGCATGCGAGAATAAAGTAACTTTAGAATTCTAGCTGGATTCCATTGATCTAGAGCTACTTCTTTTCTAAAACTAAAAAGAAATTCAACAAAATTTATTGCTGCACTGAAAATTTACAAATATGAACAAACTGGATTTAGAGCCAAACAGACCATGTAGTTTTCAAAGCAATAGTTGCACATTCTGTGATTTTTTTCTTACTTTTAAAGAAAGCAGTTTCTCTTGAAAGACTTTTGAAGCAGGCTGAATGTCAAAGAGATACTAACATTTCATTTTCACCATGTCAAGAATGTGAGGGAGTCTACAAGTGCCACACACAGCTAAACCACATCTCCTCAGCTCTGGAAGCAGAATTTGTTGGTATGACCTTAATCCATCTTTATGGACTTGTCTTTGGATGGTTCTCTCACCTAAACAACCAAACGGGATTACACATATTATATCTAGCCGCTATGCCTTGATTTAGAATTTCCTCCTCATTAATCATACAAGCCCTTTGTCTCCAACACTTTACTTCTAAATGCTTATCCAGAGGTAATTGTTCCTTAGTGTAACTTCTCTAGTATCTATATATGAAATTCTGTTATAGAGTATGTTAAAATAATATTGCTCTCAATTATCAATATTTGTCTATGTGTCTTGCCTTTGAATTAGATATTGTGCTGGGCATAGTAGTTGTGCTAAGAACACATAGTGACAATTCCAGTAGAGTTGCCTGAGTGTCTCATTTAAGGTAATACTCTTTATCAGGAAGAAGCATTCAGATATATGGAACTGAGTACATTCTGCAAAAGACAGCTTGTCAGGAGATACCTAAGGAAAGTGTGACATCAAAGGATTGGTGAGAAAATGGTTAATCCACTGTGTTCCTCTTTTATGCCTGATTACAAGACACTTCTATTACCTTGTCTGGACATATGGGAAGACAGTCAGAATATAGTGGTGCTTAAAAATCATTACAGTTTTTCCAGCTGTCAATGATATTGATTTTATGTGCCCTAATCCAATATAAATACCTAATTGAGCTTTCAATATACACAAAGTGCTTATTTCAATTCTACTTGGCAGTAGTCAGAAAATCCTGTCTCTGAATTTTTCCCTAATGAATTATGAAGATGTGCAAATTAATATTTGACTAGTGTTGGAATCAAGAACACATGAATTAAGCTATGGATTAAAGAGGATGTTAACTTGCATGAATAAATGATAATCACAAAATTACCTTTATTTTCTTATTAATCAGAAGCTTCAGACTCAAACATAGGTAACATAAAAAGACTACAGCATAAGTGGATTTGGAAATTTTCTATCTAAATTTAGCTGGTACAGTTCAGTTTCAGCCAAGTGAGGTCAAAAGAAAATAGATACCCCCAAGAAGCAAGAGTGTTTTTTGTTAATTCATTTGCTTTGTTTTGGTTTCCTTTTTTTGCATTTTTATTCTTTGTATTCAGAGTTGGTGTATTTATTGTTGTTGTTTTCTAAAGACACTTAACATGATCCTCATCTATCAATAAAATCATAAAAATGCTGTTAACAATAATCTTTATTTTTCACAAGTCTACTAGAAGGATCCATTCAAGCTTTAAAGGATAGATACAGTATGTAAGAATTTTATTAAGTGCAGACTCCAAGTGAGTAAATATGAGATAGTATTAAAGATTATCTATTTCTAAAACCCTCCAAGGTGATATCAGTGATATATTTTATCGATTGCTTAGATCATAGCAAGGTTCCTGTTCATCTAGAATGATTTTTTTTCTGAGTTTACATTGTAAGCTGCTAAATATCTAAAGGAATAACTATAATTTTAAAGCTGAGAAGCATAAAGGTAATTATTGCCTGGTAAATGGATCAAATACAATATATTATAATCTTATTAAATATATATACTTATGAACATCATATACTTATGAAAGATCACATACTAACATATTTCTCTTCTATTAAATTTGTATCAGGCTCATGATCAAATTTGAAATGTTAGGTTAGCTTACAAGTTTATTCAATTTTAGTTCCTATAGTTTGTGAAATGTATCACTGAGCATGTAAACAAATAATAACAAAAATATCCTTGGGAGATCTTGATATAATATGCAAAAACCACATAACCATGGGTAATTTGTCAGACTAGAATGTTTGAGAATTACTAATCACAAAAGCAATTGTCTGTGAGTGAGAAGATATTGCTTCTGATGCTCATATATCTTATTTCCCATGAGAGTTATTCATAGGATAGTTGAGCATCAAAGATAGCAATAAGACCAGGACCATTAACATTCCTTGTTACAAATAAAAATGGCTCATGAGCACAGAACATTCTTTTTATATTTAATTTCCTTCATACTTAATTTCCTCCAGAGGTCCTGTAACAATATAATTTGGGAGTCTCAGCAGTCCCATTTTGTATGTCCAGTGCTCAATTTTAGAAATCAGTGAAAATTTAGTTTTGCTAAATGGTGATTACAGTACTCTACATTAGCACATGACTACAAAGAGACAATTTTCACATATTTTACTTCTAATATAGATTGAAATCTCTGGTTTTTTCATTTTATAATTTGTAAATCCATTGTTGATTTTTTTGATTGTTCATATAATTTGTCAATGTTAAATATTAAAGTAAAAATTTGCCTTAGTGGGTAGTATTTAATTTCCTTTTAATGGTATATTACTTTTTTGAGTCACATATATTGCTGTTATGGCTTATCTTTAGATGTTCCCCCCAAAATTTATGCAGTCATAGTTAGGGCTTTTGGAATGTGGCAGACTCTATAGTGGATGATTGATTCATGATGTAATGTATCATGGTAAATGGTCCTAGATTAAGGGTGGGTGATTAGTAACTCAGTCAATGGACTGGTTTGGAACTGCCCTCATCCTGGAAACTTAGATATGATACAAAGGACCAGAAAGGGGCTGGTCTTCCTCCCTTGCTTGCTTTGCTACCTTATGGCCACTATGAACTATTTCACTGTCAATCCACTGGAACCAGAAGATATGTACTGAGATCTCTATAAACTGTGAGCCAAATAAACCTTTCCCACTTAACTTTCAGTGTCTGGGTATTTTGTGTCAGAGATGAGAGAAAAGTAACTAAAACAAATTTTGGTACTAGAAGAGGGGTCAATGCTGTGACTTGATGTGTGTACATGACCATGTGGTTCAGAAACCTGTGGGAACAGCTTGCAGGAAGCCTTTAGAAAGATTTTAAGGTACTGGTTGAAAAACTTGAGCTAGGACACTTTAGTATGTACTGTGCAGGAAATTCTGAACAGAGATCAGAAGATCAGAAGACTGAAAGAAATTCTGCCCATAAAGACCAGATTCTGGAAGTTTCTGCTGGGAAGAAGGATCACATTGGGCTGTTGGACTCCAGATGTGTACTATGCCATAGAAGAAAATTTGTCTACATTTTTCTCATGTCCAGAGACTGCCTGACAACAAGATTAATGGTGGCAAATTATTTAAACATGCAAAAGAAATGTTAAGGCAGTCAAAAGCTGAGCCAGTGACAGGGTTAATGTTCAGAGTGTTTAGCCAGATATATGTTGAGAATCTAGAGCAAAGAGCCCAGCACAAATTATTTCAAACATTTTGCATTTATCCAGAAAGGAAATGCCAGGAATGCTGTAGACTTCAAAGAAAGGGTAGAGGAGATCTTGATTGCTGAGAATGAATAAGATAAATGAAAAATTTGCCAAAGAGCATCACAAGAAACAGCATGACTCCACCATTTTCTCCCTCAAAATTGCAAATATATAAGACTTTTCTTTGAGAAAAGACCCCAGAGCACCATGTTCCAGATTGACAGTGACCTAGTGAACTTGTTCCTCAGGATTTAGGTAATAGGAATTCAATTTCTATACTCAAGAAAGTAAGGAGCCTTGCTACAGTTTCAGCTGGCAGCAAAACTTAGTATCATCACCGTGATGCTGGTTTTACTGCATGCAGAATGCAAATGTTGTGGGGTCAAGATGTCTTTCACTCAGATTCAGGATAAGATCCTGGAGGCCGGGAACTATGCTCCTGAAAGGGCAGTGTGGGTAGCTATAAGAGAAAAGTGGAGACATCAGAATTTTGGAGATGCCAAGAACATGTATCACCTAAGCAAAACTCCAAGCAGGGAAGCATGGCTGGTTCAAGAGAAGAAACCATGTGACCTACAACCACCCACAGTACTATAAGGGTGAAGACCCCAAGACCTTTTGAGTTCACATCTTGCGCAGATTGCTTTAGATGCAGGACATGGAACTATAGGATTTAATGTTTTCTCTGCTGGGTTTTGGACTTACTTTGGTTCCATTCCTTTGTATCTCTCTGTTTGTAACTTTTGGAATGAAAATGTATATGATGTCTTTGAATGCTGGAAGTGTTTAACCATCTTTTCTCTTGTACAAGGACTTGCAGCTAAGAATTTACCTTAAATCTCAGAGGAGAATTTGGTTTATTCATTTATTTATTTTTGAGACAGGGTCTGTTCTATAGTTCAAGTTGGCCTTGAACTCATTATGTATCCCAGGCTGCCTCCAAACTGATGATAATCCTCCTGCCTCAGCCTCCCAAATACTGGGATTGTGGATATGATCTACCACACCTAAACCAAGACTTTAGACTTGGAATTTTGAGCAGTGATAAAACTTTTAGAATTTTAGTAACTACTAGAGATGGAATAAATGCCTATTATATAATTAGAAGAGAATTTTAGAGAGTTAATCAGTGTAGGATATACTCTTAAGTCTAGGAAGTACTTGGCTCAAGAAAACTGCAGTCTTTCTGTGTGTCATATGAGACAGTTGAACTTTTTTTATTTATGTTTTGTTCCATGGTAAATATCACATTTTAAATATTGGAAATTAATTTGCATATATTTATATTTGTTCCCTGGGTATGTATTTACAGGTGCAAGACAACTTAAAAAGGTCTTAGTTACTCTATGGTTTAAAATTTGACATATTTAAGAGACATACAAATTAAAAACATAAAAAAGGTAAATTCAAAAATAAATATTTGGTTTTGGATAATAAACAAAATTTGCATTTTCTTTAAGTAAGCTACTAGTCATGTTTTATTTGCTGTAATCTGAAAATAATGTAACTAGGAGGCAACATTTTTGAATTGTTTTAAGAGAGTCATATGCTTTCAGTACACCTATTCAAACTTTTTCTCAGAATATCCTCACAAAGACATCTAGTACTAATAATTAATTAGATTTCTAGGCATTCTATGGCCCAGTCATTTTCATTTTGAATTACATATAGAAGTCATTATTAAATACAAACCTTTCTATATTTTTGCTGCTTAGAGTCTTAATAAATACTAAAATATAAAAGCTGTTAAGTTCTATGGAAAAAGTGAAGTTAGAGAAATTTCAAGCTAAATTTTATTGTTGGGGCCAAATAGCAAATTGATAAGCAGTTTAAAGGTGTTGATAACATTATTTATATGCAAACAGTTGCAAAAGATAAAGAGAAGGAGCCTATTTCAGGTGGACTGGATAACTCGTGCAAGTATCCTGAAATAAATGAGAGATGAAAAGAAAACACAAGAAATCCAGTGGCATTTAAAGCATGAAAATAAAAGTAAAAGTAGAGAACAGTGAAGTGTGAGAAGAGACATGAAGTCATATCACTTACAGTTGTAAATATCATCATTTCAACTTTAGATTTTACTTTGGAGAGAATTGGGGATTTCTCATGGTCAGATCCACTGCGTGGTATGAATTGACTTATGGATTTAAAGGATCTAACTACTCTTATATTATGATATTGACAGTTTTCAAGTTTTTATTTACCTCAGATAAATTTTACCATTATTAATGCAGAGAAATGTTAAAAATACAGCCATTGTGGAAGTAAGCTTATATCAAGCAATCAGAGTGAGTATACATGTTGAATTTGATCTCTACAGCATGAGACACTGCCAGATCTGAAAAATAGTGTATCTATTGTAAATTATGTGTAGAACCCTCTTAGGGTGCAATGATAGACTAAGAGTGTGATACAAGACATCTTGAAGATTATACAATTATTGTAAAATTGTTAATTATTTTTTAATTAACAAGTAATATTTGTGGCTTTGAAAGATACATGGTCATGTTTATTCATTACAAATTTTGTTAAGTTTATCAAAGAAAGAAGATAAACAATATTATTAGTCAATTTTAATAATAAAACCAACAAAAGTTTACATTTTGGTGTAAAAAGACATGTTAGTAGCACTTCACTCCTGTAAATTACAAGTGCAATAGCGAGTACACAAACATTTTCTGTCTTCTGAGGTAAACACTTGAATGTACACATACACACACATGTTTCTCTTCAACACTTCACAATATACAGCAGACTTCCTTAATGATTTTTGACATATATTCTATTTTAATTATGTGCAGTGAGTAATTTAATATAAACAATATCTGAAGCATATGCTTTAAGTATAGGAATATAACATAAAACTATAAAATATAAGTAAAAACATAGTTTTCAAAAAATAGTTATATAATAATATTCATTTTAGTTGTCTTAGGTATCAAATCCCAAAGTCAACTGTAAAATTTACCTATATTATATGATGTTTATAGATGACTGTTTTTATGAATTTCACTATGTTCTTAAAATTTACTCAGGCGTCTTTTAATGTTTCATGACATTATTCTGTTTTAATTTTCACATTCTTATTTCAAGATCTTATTTATATATTTACAATAAGGTAGTAAATAATATTCAATACCAACAACACAAAGTATGCCTGTTTGTAATAAAAGAAAGATATACAGGCATACGAACAGATGAAATACATAGAGATATGTCTTGAAATATGATGATAAACTGAAGTGTCATCTTGAGTAACAAATGCTTTCTTGACCAGTTTAGACTAGATATGGCTGTGTTTGAATGAAGGACTTACTGCAGGGGTAGACCATCCTGGGTGGCACCAACTTACAAGCTGTATATAATGAAAAGTAAAAGAAGTCTGACTTCTTTTTCTTCAGAGGAGCTCCAGGCTTTGCCGTCATTTGTGGATGTCTGTCTCCACACTTCCAGGGTGAACTTTTTATCCTTTTGCCAAAGACTTCTTTGGCAAAGATTGATGTGGACCTGCACAGGACAGTAAATTTCAGACCTTTGCATTTTGACTGGATCCTTGAGATCTAAGATGGCCCTTGCAGATAACCACTGCAAATCCACCTCGAAAAAAATATCTGTATAATCTTAAATTAAATCTATTCTTCTAGTAAATATAACTTATACATGAGGTAGAAGAGAAATATTTAAAGGAATTGAACAATTAATATTTTCACACAGCTGACATTTTAAAATTGTCATTTAACAACAATATATATAAAAAAGAGTGCAAAGCAGTACAAAAGACAATGGTAGTCTGTTGTGCATTAAAATAACTAAAGTTACCATAGTCAAATTCCTTTAATATCACCGCTAATTTCTCTGCATTTATTTTGCACAAATAGAATGGTTTACAAATATTTTTATTTAATATTAAACGTTTGCAATATGTACCTTACCTATTTTCAAATGTCAACTGAAGAAGTGCTTTGATTAATGTAAACTATCAATAGGGCAAAATTACCCTTGATAATGACCACATATACTTTGAGATCTTATATTCTTTGTAAGCATGGACAGTTTCCAATTTGGATTTCTCAGTGAGATGTTCAGTAATTAGTGTATAGATAGCTTTGAAATAAATCCAAGTGAATTAAATCAATTCAGCAAAGATTTTTTGAGTGCCTATCTCATGTATTTAACTTTATCAGACTTTTGGTAATTATAAAAAAGACAATTATTTTGCTGTAAAATAACTGAACTTGTAGAGAAGACATGCACAGTCATGACAGAAAGAATAAATTAATGTTTATTTCAACTTAATGCTTGACATGCATAGTTGTATCATACATGTAAGAATTTGTCCATAAAGAACCATAAATTGTCAAAGAATGCTGCTTCATAATGCCTAGATTTGACAAGGGTGTTATCATAATTACATTTTGTCATTGAAACCCGTTATCTGACACTCAAAATTTAAAGGACAATGTTTATTTTCAGCTAGCAGTTTGTAAAAGTTTTAGTCCATAGTCAGGTGGTCAAGTCAGAGCAGCATGGTGGAAAGACACAGCAGACAGGAAACATCGAGACTCATACAGCCCCTGCCCACAGTGACTCATCTCTTCCAATCAGGCTTTCAGTCTAATATTCTACCCAATTATAAACCTATCAGTTATTTCACATCCATTTTCCAATATTACACACTTATCATCGAGTCACCTCCCGAATCCCCAATTATGAGCATATGAGAATTTTAGGCAACATCTAGATATAAGATATCAGGCCCCACATGACTGATGCATGTATCTTTTTGCAAAATTCATTTAGTCCATCTCTAAGAGATACTCAAGTTCTAACAGTTTCAGCATTATTGAAAAATCCAAGTCCAAATTTTCCTCTGATATTTAAGGCAAACTCTTATCTGCAAACCTCTGTAATATGAAAAGAAAGCTAAACATTTTCAACATACCACGGCACATGATAAATTTTCCCATTACAAAGGTACAAATGAGAAATAGAAAGAGATGAGACCAAAGCAAATCAAAACTCCAGGAGGGTAAGCATTAAATCACATAATTCCATTTGTTACACCCTGAAAAATTTGGGCAACATGTGAAATTCAAAAGGTTTGGCTGACTCTTACCTTATGGCCTAGCCTTTAGTTGCAGATTTCATAACTTTTCTCTTGTGCCAACTTTGCTCACTCCTTGTGGTTCTCCTCAGGTGATTCACAGTCCTGGCTTCTCCAGCTTTCTCAGATCAGCGCTGCACTTTCCACATCAAACTCACAGTTTCACACACTACCCTCTCAGAGGTACACTATGTGTCCTCCCAGGTCTTGTTGTGAAACCTAGATGGAAGTCTTCCTGACCCTACATTTCTTGCATTCTGGATGTACCTAATATAGCACAGTGTGGATAATGCAAATTCTGCCGCCAGCTAGAGCTTCACCCTTGTTTACTGTATTAACCAAGTGTCTGGATTGCTGAGGGATATGAGCACCATCCTGAGGAATGAAGGTCCTAGGTTATCACCATTCTAGAATATGATGTTCTAGGGCTCTTTTCTGTATTAAAATAAGGCTCACATTTGCAATTTTGATGCTGCTTTTTCCTAGATTTTGTGCTATCTCTTGTTATCTTTTCTATTATGCTGTACCAAAGTACTTGTTTTTTTTTAATGCCTTACTTGTTTTAAAAAACTTGTTTTTTTGTTTTTTTTAGTGTTTTCAACAACCAAATTCTCCTCTGTTCCATGTGTACACTTAAAACTTTTTAAGTCATTTTTTTGGAATATTTGCTATTGATTCTCAAATCAATACATCTAGCTATAAGCCCTCAACCATAGCCTGAATATTAGTCTGCCTCTTTGGCAGAATAATTACTTTGTTGCCCCTAATCTAAGTCTCAGTTAAAGTATATGCATAAGAGAGAAATACAGAAAAGTTTTCTGTGTTTTCAAAACACACATGGCCTGAAGTCCAACTGGCAGTGCAGTCCTTATTCCCAACTGAAACTTCCTGATCGTGGACTTTACTAATTGCATTTGTCAGCATTTCTGGTCTTCTCATCTCTGAACAGAATCTCCCATCAAGCTTGGTTTCTTGGCCTGTTTCCTTAGTGGGCATCTCCAAATCTTTCCAAACTCTTCCAATTAGACAGTTCCAAAGACTTCTGAACAAAATAGCTAGGTAACATCACAGCAAGGACCCCATTTCGCTGGTACTGAAATCTTTCTTAGTCACTTTCTCATCATTGGAACATAGTATGTGACACTCATAATTTACAGGAGAAAGGTTTACATTGTCTCGTGGGTCATAGAGGTTTCCAACGGTCATGACAGGCATAAAGAAGTAAACTATCGAGGACTATATGCTTCCAGACTATGCCCACAGTAGTCACCCCTGCCCTCCAGGCTTCAACTCCCCACATATCACAAACTCATCTGCTGATTAATCCAGCATCACACCCGTGATCCAGTATTACTTACCCATTATTCAGTTGCTTCTGAAAAGTGCCACTTATGAGCACATGAGGTATTGGGGAGCGTCTAATTATAAACCATAACAGGTATGTTAAGGTAAAATCCTCTCATTTAACTCTTGGAGCAATATATTTGTTAAAATTTGTTTGGGAAAGATCCAAAGTGAATAAAATGAGTCTAAACACTTCAAATTTTTACTTCTACATATAATGTAGTCTTAAAGCATAGACTTCCATATGCAAGAAGTCAAGATTTTCACTCAACTTATTTACACTCATTGAGAATTTACTTGTTTCATTATTAAATGGATGCTACAAATCAGTACATTGTGGTTTTAGGAAAGAAATGTACTGTAATATGTAAATAGCTTTGTAAACTGTGTTACTTAGCAGAAATGCCAACAAATGATAATTGTAGAATAATTGTTTTTATCATTCTTATGTTCCAGTTCACACAATTGGTCACATGTTTTCACTGCAAATATGAAAAAATATGTATGTATATATATAGTTTAAAAATGGGGGGGATATTTTATTTTCTTCAGGCTTCCCATGCAGTCTTATACTGGCTACTGTCCAGTGTGCTTCCTGAACTATTGGTGTACCCTTGCTCTTCTTTTTCTGTGGTTTCCATTATTGGATTAAGCAACTATTGGATCCTCCAGATCTTAACAGGCAGTTACCCACTTTGGGTTTCTGACCTCTGATTCCCCCATATGGCTTTTTGGACTCCTCTATATTTGATGATGTAACCATATTTAATAGTCTCCTCTCATAATTATGCATATATTTTCTATTGATTCTATTTCTTTATAGAAACTTAACATAAGAATTAGGTGATATCAAAAAAAGAATTAAGTGATATCATGTTTTAACTTCATAGAAAAATGGAAAATATAATTGTATATCCAGCAGTTACAGGCAAAATAATATCACATGAACATTTGTAATGTCCTGATATATATTACAATTATAAAACCAATTTTTAAATTATGGCCATGAAATTTTTAACCAATAGCTGTCTCTACATATTTCTAGTGTTATGTAACTATTCTTAGAGAAATAAATAATATTTAAAAATCATATTAGTAAAAGTTATATTTAGTTGGTTTTTTTTAGTTTTATAATTTCACATCAAGGAAAAGATAAACTCTTTTATTATTGCAAACATAGGTTTACTTTCCTTTAAAGAAAATTATGTTTTTATTTCCAAAATTAAGTAACAAATGTATAATAATAAAAAAGAGAAAAAGTGAACAAGATTGCTATGCATGTCATAGCTGTCAGAAATTTCAAATTTCTTTCTAATCTACCCGAAGTTGTATTAAGAGAACTAATATTCAGTCTTAATCATAATAGTGACAGCTATCCAGACATGAATGGTCTTTCCACATAAAACATAAAGGGTAAATCAATCTTCTTAAAATTTCAGTTCTGAGATATTTTTGCATGAGATATTAAATAATACTCTTGCTTCATTTTCTTCTAATATTTTTTTCTATCTGAAGTTAGAAAGAGTTTACAATTTTAAAATTCTTCAGAATTTTACTAATGCAACTATATTATTTATTATTATAATATAAGGAAAGTCTCAAATTTCCAATCACAAAATTGTACAACTAGAAATTCACTTAATACTGCATTATAAGAGAAAATATATTTATGTCTTTTTTAGGGAAATGAATTTACCTTGAAGACACCATAAGATTAAATGAAATACATGAAACATATGGGCTTAAACATTCTATGGTTTGTCTTTTATAAAAAACCCAAAGTATAAATAGGTCGTGAGCTCAATCCCTGGTACCCCCCCCAAAGACAATAGTAGAAAACAACTGGATAGATGTCTTGAAATTGGAAAAGGACCCAAGAGATGGAGAGAGGGTAGAGAGGAGAAACATAAGAGAATGCAAAAGAACTAGCGTTTGTCATGTACATATGCCAACTACCCACAATGAATGTATTAATTATGTCCCATGAACACGTACTAATAAAGGAGAAACACATCTATGTATTTTGTAGTTTAATTATGATTTGCCAATAGAATTTATAGTACTTATTATTTTGTAAATCATTTTTATCATTAAATGAGTTTCCAGTTTGTATTTATAAATAGGTATAGCTAAAATGCACATCAGTTTTTCTTTAAAGATGTCTATTAAATGCTAAATAATTCTTTAAATTAGTGCAGACATGCACCATTTACTGACAAAGTGGCAATTTCAAATAATAATTTACAGTTATTCTTGAAAAAATATGAATTCTGTAAATTAATGCCTAAAATGCAATGAAAATATTTGAGAAAATAAAATTATGAAGAAATATTTATCACAGAACTCCGGGAGGCTTAACAAGAGAATTGTGAGTTCAAATCCAGCTTGGAAAACTTTTTGACTGATAAATGAATTCAATTTTTTTTTTGCAATGCTGAGTAACTCTGAATTCAGTTTATGATATGAATTGCATATGCCTAGGAGGTAAAAAACTGAAAGCTGCATGTTTTTGAAACTTTAAACATCAAAGATATGTATTGATAATTATAAATATCGGTAATGGCCTTGGAACAGATTGAAGCAATGAGAGGGTAAGATGGTAAAATTATTGGAAATGAAACCCTGTCATATCTTTCTCGGTTATGAATTTAGTAGAAACCAAAAGATTATTTCTCAAAAGAACAGATACAAATGTTTAACACATATATTAAACATTACTTGATGTTTTAGTCTCTTTCTCTCACAACAGGGACAAAATACCCAACACCCAAAGTCAGGGAAGGCAAGGTTTGTTTAGCTCAGAGATTGTCGAGGTTTCCTCTATATTCTGCTTGCTTCAAGGGTGGAGTGGCAGAGTGGCAACCATTCATGATGGTGGAAGAAAGCAAAAGCAACAAATGTAAAGGAATAAGAAGAGCAAGCTACTTTTCCTCCTTTATGTTGTATGCAAGCTACCTGCCCTATGTCAAGTGTAACACTCATAGTCCCAATCCCAGCACTTGACAATGAACCAATCAAAAATTCTAGATTCAGCGACCTCAGAAAAGTGCACCCCACGTGACCACATGAGACTTTAGCACATCCAGACACAAAACATAACATTTGGTATCTCTATTCCTCAAAAATGTAATTTAAATTCATCAAGAGCTACCTTACATTTATGAGAATTATTCTTATTACAAAAAAAATTGAAGGATGAAAATTGTAGAAGGGTGCAATGAAAAGGGAACACCTATGATCTGTTGGTGGCAAGGCAAATTAGCAGAGAAATATTGAGAAATAATATGGAAATTCTTCAAAAACTCAACAGTAGAATTAACAGTTGAACTAGAAGTTCCATCTGTGGTCATATGTTTCAAAACAATTAAAATTTGAGTGTTGAAGTGGCATCTCTTAGCTCATATTCATTTTAGCTTTATTCACACTTGCAAAGTTATGCAAACCTCCTAAGTATTAAAAGATGAATGGTTAGAAATTGTCATGTGTGTGCATGACAGAATACTATAAAGGCTTAAAATGAAGAAAATTCTGTCATTTGCTACTATATAGCTGTAGTAGAAAATATTATGCTAAGTGACCCAAGGTAGGTACAGAAAGTGTACGATTTCACTGACATGTGAAATCTAGAACTTTGATCTCATAAAACGTAGTGGAAAGCTAATTAGCAGAGAGACTCGAAGACATGAAGAAGAATAGCAAAAGGGACTCTGCTAAGCAAAGAACAGAAAGATTAAATCAAATCTTATGATCTGATGATCTACTGTTCTGAATGGTTATCAAAGTTAGTAATAATATGTCTTATATTTTAAAAAATCACTATACAATAGATTTTCAATATTCTCAAAATAATGAAATAAATATTGGTGAAGAGTTAGAGGTATTAGTTCACTTGATAAAATTTTTCTATAATATATATGTTGACAAAAAAAGAACTCAGTAAATATACAAGAGTATTAATTCTCAAAAAAAATAAATATTCCCATTAGCTGGAATAATGTATACAACTTTAGAACTGTTCATTAATTTCTAATTGGACTCTAACATTGTTTATACTGTAATTTAACTGAAATATATCCACAGCTTTTACAAAGTAGAATGCTTTTAAGGGCAGATTTCTCAGTATCAGAATTATCTGGTTGTAGTTTTACAAATTGTTGATGTTTTCTGAGCAATGACTTTTCAATTTTAGGCTAAAAAGATAAGAGAAACAATTTAAGCTTTACTAAAAAGATTGACATTGTTAATTATATCCATATTTTGAGAACATAAATTTTTAGAAAACAAATATCTATCATCAAAATTAAATTTAAAAATAAATACTTTAGGACCTGGAATTTTGTGATAGATAATAGAAAGAGATAGTTGTAATACATGGTATTGTCAGAAGCCATGAATAAATTCAGTAATAGGTGACTCATAGGTTTCAAAATGGAAACAGTTGTATTAACAACTTCTCACATATCATGAAATGCATAAAAAGACAATTTAAAAAGGTGTTAGGAAACTTATTGATGCTGAGAATAATTTTTGTTTGTGTATATTTCTGAATGATTATGAACAAAATAGATTGTTGAAAGATAGAAAAAGGAAGTGTTTAAAATATAATTTCTGAATAAATGAACTAAAAGTATGTAAAAAGTAGAATATGTCACCAACACATTATTTGTAAGGAACATGATTTGAAAAGAATGTCAGACATTTGGAAGACAAATCACCAGTGTTTGTCAATCTAATGTTGTTTTCACTTTAAAATATCTACAGAAAACACTTTTGTTTTGCTAAGAATGGAAAAGTAAGCAGCACTACCAAACTTTACAATGAAGTGATTTCAGAAATTATCATTCACAGATGAATGGAATAGGAAATTTAAAGAACTGTAGGGCATTGTTTGGTGTCCTTTTATAGTCAATGAGTCTGAATTTGTGATGAAACTAACTCAAATAAACTGTGTCCAAATTCTTGCATAGAGGTTTATAGGATTTCTGGCCTCTGCAGATGAAGTACTAAGTACAATAGAATACAGTATTTTAAAATACTGCTACACAAGTGATAAAATCAGAAATACATATATTTGGATTTTAAGCCAAGAAGAAAAAGAATGGCAGAGTTGTGACTAGGAACACAAAAAAGGGAAGTGAATCCATCCACAGAACACAGTAGTGTGTTTATGTGAACAGTCTAATATAATGCTATTTTGTTGTTACTAATAGAATTGTACTTTTCCTTCACCTTTTTTCTTTGTTTACTTTTTTACTGTTCTTATTTTGTTTTAGGTTTTTACGTGGAGCTGAACCCATTGTAACAAACTTAACAATATTTCACCTAAAGGGAATTGTAATTGTCTACCTTCTGTATAAGATGACTGAGAAATTTAAATCTATTGGTGACCCCTTCCACAGTCTCCGTTATCCAAGACCTGTGCAGAGGGTCCCTGATCTCCTGCTTGTTGTTAAGCATACACAGGAAGGCAGAGAGCAAGAGATGAGCTCGGAGTGCAGGCAGGGATCTGGGATGGCCACTTGTTCTTGGGGGACAAAGGGCCATGAGCCACCAAGAACCTTGGTATTTATTCACTGCATCTAAGTCAAGGACAGTAGTGAAGGGAAGTGGGTGTTTCCAGGAATAACACTGATGACTGTGGTGTGCTAGTAAGGACGAAGCATTCCTGCAGGGCCAAGGATGAGAATGGGGGTAGCCCTAGGGCTTCCAGTTGTCTCTAGAAAGAAATGGGGACTTTCTACATTTCAGTCTGGCTCAAGGGCAGGACAAGTACAAGCATGGACATCCTCTAAACACTTGATAATTCCTGGTCCCCAACATAAATATATTATCTTAATTACAAAAGGAATCTTACATAAATAGGATTTTCTATTTTATTGTTGTATTATATATCAATTTTTGGAAATATTTGGGTAGATACATATTTTAAAATTCTGTAGTAACTACTAAAGTAAATATTAATTAATAAAGCTGGGCTACTACTACTGAATCTGTTAAATATGAGTTAATTTTATTTAGTAGTGTTTCCTAGTAAAACAGTAGGTTTCAGAATAATGTGGAGTTTTTTTGTTACTATTTTTCGAAGAACAAATGTTTGAAGATCACACTAAGTGAGAAATAAATAAGAATAGGGCCACATTATGTAGCGGTGAGAAGACATCAGTGAACTGCCCCAATTGTCATGTTGATGGACCATCTGTGCTAGACAGCTTGGTCATTACTGACACAGATTTGGAAGAGTAGGTTTGATCACTTATTATGAAACTTCATCAGAAGAAGAAAGAGAATTGTACAGACCTAAGAAGGAATATATATTGATAGGAAACAATGAAAGGCACTGATTAATTTATGCTGTTAACAGGAAAGCAATAGATTAATAATAGTACATGTTATAATTTCAGGAAAGTCTTGATAACCTGGGATGTGCTTTGAGGTATATGTGAAGATGACCAAGCAATTGGGTGAAGTATTTTTTTTTCCAAAGTAGTCAATTTGACTTCTAGTAACAAATTGTTTTCAAGATTTCATGCTTACTTAACACCGAAAAAAAACCCTCTATTACAAGGATGTCATATGTTATGTATCAATAATTAATACCAAACACCATATGTAAAATTCTCACTAAAAATTTTATATATAGTTTTTCCTGCAAAGTATAGCTCCTACTGAACTCTCTATTCTAATTTTTCATGTTTCTTCCTATTGGTCTTCTACACCAAGTCTCAATGAACCTAAGTGAAGCTGTTGTATATGTTATCATTTTATTGTGACTTAGTTTTAGAAACATTAAATGAGAAGAGTCCATTGCTAGAAATATTTTTATGCCCTGAAGCATCTTCATGATCTCACAGTCATCCTCCTAGTATTCACTACACAATTTTTTTCAAAATCTTTTCTAAAATTTTCAATCTGCAAGATCAAAAATCAACGTATGTTTCAATTACCATTTAAGATTGTGACTTCTTAGTACACTCTAAGTTCCATGAGACTGGGAATTTTTTCAAACGTGGTCATCTGTGCATCACCAGTAAATATCTAGCACATACTAAAGTTTTCTGTAAACAGTTAATGAAGAGATAACTGAAGGGCAACAAAAGAATATATAAGACAGGGAAGGACAGGGAGTACCAGGAAGAAAGTAATGAAAATATTAAAGATGCTATTCCTCAAATACATGTTAACATGAATTGTGTCAGACAAATTTTTCTATTTAAATATGTTTTCTTCCTTTTTTCTTTTATTCCTTTCTTCTTTTCCTTCTTTCTTTCCTGCATTGCTGTGATTGATTTTGTTTGATTTATTTGTATATGATATACACCTCTTAGTCTCCATTTATATTCTAGAGAAGGCTTATCTTTAATAAAGCAATCCTTTATTTCAATCTCCAGTGATAATTTACCCATATGTAAACTCTAATGCAACAAAATTAATGCCTCTATAATCATACTTCTATTTGAATTCATGTATCAATCTCACTATGGAAAATATAAGGCATTTATTTCTGTAAATATTTCAAAAGATATATTTATTTTTTCTATCTATATATTTAGATAATATATAGACATATAGATAAATCTTTTGATTTAAAATATATTTTCCAAATTGTACATAAGGGAACTTTCTATAGAATTGCTCATTGAATATCTATCATACTTTTATAGATTAATTTAACTACATTGATAAAATTATAAATTAATACATATGAAAATGTTAGTCTGACTTACATTGCTCATCAGAGACAGAAATGCTGTTTTCTATGAAGTGAATGTCAATTAATTTTTAAAACTATTTTGAAAATTAAACATTTTATAGCATGTTTTTTCAATAATCTAAAGAGAATCACAACTATTGAATTTTCACAACAGTTTCTCACTTGTAGAAATTCCATTTTGCTTAAAATGACTAATGTATCATGTCCATATGCATTTTCTTTGCTTTTCCATAATTATTAATGTGTAAATTATTTGATAATGCTCCTGCTCTATTGTAGATTAGCCAGCATTCTAGCAACATATTATTTCATACAACTAATTGAAAGATATTATAGCTTATATGAAATATGGTATATTCTTGTGAAGTTTATTTGATTACTTTTGTTTGGTTTTGATAATAATTCATCATGAAAGTGAAGCACATTATTTGTCCAGTCATTTTTGACAAAATATTTATTGACATTAAATGTGTTAGTTATAGTCTGAGATAGAAACACATAAAGAAAGTATAGATTTATTCCCAACATTAGTAGGCACAAAGTTCAACAGAAAGTCAGAATGTTAACTTTGTAAGATGAAAAAAAGTAATTATGTCTGCATGGTGAAACTAATTCTTCACCCCCTTCAGAGTCATGTATGAAATTTTAAAAGATATACTTGTCATGCATAGAATTATTATGAATTGGACAATAACTTTTATATTTTTTAACTTCAAAGTGATACTACAAACTGGTCATTTTTGAGAAGTCAGTGTTCACTCAAGGAGGATTTATTGAAAACCAACATATATATATATATATAAATATTTTTTTTTACTGAATAAAGACAAAATTCTGCTTTCATGAGAACCATTTACACCATGTCCTTCTTTAGAAGAAGGCTAAGAAATATTACATTTCTGATGCATCTGTAATAAGTTATAGACCAGACTTTGAAAAAAATCTCTATATTTCTTTAACGTACAATAAATGCAAAGATAGTGTCAATGAAATTCTTCATTGCCCCAAATACTTGTTGCTATTATTGAAAATTTCTGACTTGTTATCTAAGCTTTTAAAATCTCAACAACTGGGCTGGGGATTTAGCTCAGCAGCTCAAGCACTTGCCTGCTAAGCATGAGGTTGTGAGTTTGATTCACCGGTATGAATAAATAAATAAATGAATAAATAAAATCTCAACAATTGATATTCATAATAGTAATTGAGAAAGAAATCTGGACAAGAGTCATTATCTTAAACAAATGATCTAGGTGAAGTATGAGAAACTCTAGAATTAGTCATGGCAGAAATCCCTCAGTACGTTACATATAAAATCAAGCAGTTAATTCAATCACTAAAATATTATTCCCATTGCCATTGTTTGACTTAAAAATTGGTGTGTGTGTGTCTCTGTGTGTGTGTGTCTGTGTGTGTGTGTGTGTGTGTGTATGCCAAAGTACATATTTGAGGTTTTCTTCCTGAAAGAGCTTTGAAAAGTAGGCAAACATTGTTTATCACTGTATTATTTTTGAATCGAATAGCCACAGAAGTAGATATCCCGTGACCTTAGTTGTTAACTGTTGGATATGTGATGGCAGACAGTGCTGTGATCACGCTGATACAGGTCAGAATCTCCAGTGTGACTGGTTACTACATACATCATTGAAAAAATCATTGGTGTACTGTTTTTGAAACCTGTCTTAACATAGGTTTTCATTTTGAGATACCATTTATTTTTAAGTAATCAAACTAACAATCATATAAGTATATATTTCTTCTTGTATTCAGTAAAAATTATTCTAAATTATGTGCTTATTATAGAATGCTTTTTAAGGTAATTATCAAGAATACCATAATTGAAGTCATTTCAGTTTTTTTCCTTCTCTCATCCTCACTATTTCAATGTATGAAGAAATAATCAAGTTTTCACTATCTTGAAGCCTAATATTTATTATCTGTACAAAATGATAGTCTTTATGATTAAATATTACTATTAGTCATATGACTATTAGTATACTATTAGTATACATTACATATACATTATACTATTAGTATAATGACTATTAGTATGAAGCATTTTGAAGCCTTCCTGAAACAGTACAGCTGGAGGTGTCATAGTAACTAATGACCAAACTGTCTGGATGGATACTCTATGACTCAGGTATTTGTCAATATGAGTAAACCCATCCACAAGGGTGGACAGATATAATGGTGTAAATTCATAAATTATAGAAACAAATATTCTATTCATGGCACAAAACACTGTGATAATCTATCACCACAATTGCCTAGTATATTTAGACAATATTAACTGAATTCTCTACAATGCTAAGCCTTTATAATGATGTAAACTTTGTTGAATATAGTTGTCTATAATATATTAAATTATAAAGAGTCACTAAGTTTTTATATATGCACATTTCTTGTCATTGAACTTAGTAAAGTTCCATAAAAAGTATTATAAATTATTTACTGAGTAATTCTTTTAAATGTCTAAATTAACCAATATAAATGAAACAGTTCATTTGATATTGGAGATAAGAGAAGTGGAAGATGTAGTCCAAACGTCTTGTGGTACTGGGAAATAAAACAACAAAAAGATGTACAAAATTGAAGTTTGAAGATCGGGACAACCAGATTGAAAAAGTTCTTGAGATCAAATTAGAATGATGGGAGCTCTCCCAAAATGAATGCAGAATGTAACATATTGTAAGCAGGAGAGTAAAATAAGCCTCCCTCTGTCCATGTAGATATAAACTAACAACTGAGCAAACAAACAGAAAACAATAATAGTTATTCCTCACAATAGAATTTTAATAAGCAAAAGTAAAAGATTAACTGTAATAATAGCTAGTGTTAGTCAGAAACTACAATAGTAATTAATGCAGGTAAGATTCATCAATTACTATCAACTTGGTAAAAGTGTGATGAGAAAGAAGATGTCTATACAATTGCAAAATTGTTTTCCACAAAATATTCATTAGCTAAAAAGAAAGTTAAGCAAGCTCACAAGCTTCACTTTAAATCAAGTTATGGCTTTAGATCACCAGTTATATGGATAGCATATACTCTGAAATGACACATATAGAAAAGTACAATATTATTTCAGTAACAAGGCTGCCATATTAAAAATATTGAATTGATTAGGTGGTTAAATTCACCAAAATGTATTATTGCACAGTTCTGGAGGGCAAACTTCCTCAAAATCAAGTTTTCAGAGGAGCAACTGTTATTCTGACACTCATAGGGGAACTTTTCTTGACTTTTTTGCAACTTTTGCTGGTGGCTGTCAGTAATGGGCACTGGATGCCTTGAAACTACTTCACTAACTCACATGACTTTTCTCCCTGTGTCCTTACAGGCTTTTTTCTTTTCTATAAAAGACACCAGTCAGATTAAATTTATGAACCTACCTTAACAACCCCATCTTAAATGCATTCACATTTAAAGTCCCTATTTTCAAATAAGGTAACATTTATATACACTAGGCACTGCCTTTTAAAAATATGATTTGAGCAAAGTAATGCAACAGATTTCAGGTGTATCTTTGAAAAAAAATACACAGTTTGAAGTAAGCAAAGAAATAAATTTAATGTGGAAACCTAAATTGTTTTTTGGGCCAGAAAGATATGCATTCATGGGAGGCTGGTATTAATTTAATTACATCAAACGTTTTATAGTATTTTGTCAATGCTGAATTCTTCATTTATATAACATTTACTAGGCTCATGTAACAGTTTATCATAATGTGCTGTACGGTGTCAATTTTACAGCTGATCTAATATCCATCACCCGATTTAAAGCATTGCTTGTCACCTTGCTCCATGGAAAAGGTAGATTTTTTTAATACTTTGTAGCTAATAAATATTTTGCAACTATATGGACATCTTTCTCTCATTCCTTTTTGGGGTTTATATGTTTTGTAAGGCTTAACAAGTATAAAAGTGAACTATGTTTTGGAGATGTTTTCAAAGTTTTTGTTTTTCCCTCAAAACTAGGAGAAACTGTCATAATACAGGAAGAAAAGAAAATGTAGTTGGTACCATCCCATAGTACAAATACAAATAAATATATGTAAGCTTTTAAAATAGAAAATGTGCTTTGTGGTTGCATATTTTATTGGAGTTTATTATTTGCATACAAACGCATAATCACAAGAGCAACACATGATGCCGATACACATGAAGTCACTGCATTGCTTACATGACGTGAAAAGTAACTATGTACTAAAGAACTAACGTTGCTCATAAAAAGATTGATTCTTTAAACTCCTATAAGATAATCGCTAATACCTTACAATATCTTAGTTGATGAAAGTGTTTATTTTCACTTTTGGTTCTTGGACCAAAATATCAAACAGTTTAAGTTAACAATAGTTTATGGTGGGGATGTTAGGAATGTGTTATTTCTTCTGCCTTTGGCAGAACTGCAAGATGTGTTTAGTCTCTCAGGAAATCAGCTAAGGCTACATGACCATGTTGGAAAAAATGCGACATGCTCACGCTTTGTTGGAGAGACAACTGTAAGTAATACTTTACAATATTGCTGGAAGAAACAAATATTCTGTAGACTCCACTGGAAGAGTATATGTGACTGGAAACCTGTAATAGTTGGAACTCTTCTTTTCCCTGTGGTTCTTCTATTGATTGCTGTGTACTCTCATTGTGCCAAACATAACTGTAAGAGCTTCCAGGGTGATCTTTGAACCCTGTAATAAATTAATGCAAATGAAGGCAGAGTTGTAAACTTCTCAATTTGGGATGATATGAGAAGTTGAGACTCACTAATTGGAATATACAGATAAAAGAATTGGGTTTATCTTATTTTTAGAAGTGACATTTTTAAGTTCTTTTAATGTGAATTTACTGAATATACTCAAGATTCTGAATAATAACTTATTAAACTAATAAAAGTAACAATGAAAGAATTAAATTAAATAACTTAAATGACACATCCAAATGTAATATTTTAAAATGATACAAAAGAATAGTTATTTCAGAAAACACACTCCATAAAATTAAGGCTATGCAAAAATTGTCAAAATCAATGTAGTTGATACTTCAAACTTAATCAACGGTTTGTAGTTACCTGTGGGACATTTGTTCAAAAAAATGTGGCTGAGTTTCAGAAAAACAGTGACCTTGTCATATTTTAATATACACTCATTTCATATTCCTCTCCTTGGTTTGAAGTAGCCTTGAAAATCCAAAGCTCCATAACTATTTTATGTATTAAATCAGTGATATATCAGCCAAGAGGTAACACAGTGGAGTGTGTAAGCCCAAAGCTTCTTTTTGATACAATTCCACATTAATTTATATTGCCATAATTGAAAAATTTAACTCACATAGTTCATGTGTATTGGAATGCTTAAAATGTTAATGGCCTTTTAAATGACAAGTGTTTGGGTCAATGAGTGGTAATTAATTAATAATGCACCTATCTTAACTTTAACAATTGAGAAAACTGAGGTTGGCCAAATCTCTAAGAAATGAAAACTGTGGAGTGAGATGTTTAAAGAATGTTTTAAAAATTTTCAACATATAGGAAATATCTTAAATGCAATACCCTCTCATTAATGTTTGATTATAAAGCTTTACAGGAGAAGCAGGTGGGCATGATGGTACATGCCTATATACTTGGAATCTGGGACACTGAGACAAGAAATCAAAAGTTCCAGCCCAAACTGAGCAAAACAACACTGATACTTGCCAGAAAACAAAATTCAATCTGAAAAACCTGGGTTCAACCGCTGCTAAGGCAAAAGAAAAAATAAAGATAAAGCAACTTAATAACTACTATAATAACAATTAATAACTACTATAATGTATTATAATAAATAGAAAGATGTCAAATTTAAAAATAATTAATTTAACCTTCATTATTTTACACTCTTAATTTTGGAACATATTTTCTAACTGTGCATTTACATTGATATGTACATTTTTAAAAATAGATTCAAAAGAGAAGCTTTTTTTTACATCCTATTTGAGATTTGGTTCCTTTGAAGAAATACTGTTTATTATAAGATTATTTTATCTATGTACATTTCAAACATAAAATATGTGTGTTCCTATATCTTTAAATTTCTATTCCATGACTTATCATATTATCCACTTAAAGAAAATACAAGAATGCCAAATTAAGATGAAATGATGAGTGGTGAGAGCTTTGGAAAATGTCAAGTTGTTTTGAAGTAATAATTCTCACTAGTGTTTTTCTATTCTGTATACTGCTGTGGAACTTAGTAACATCAATGATGCCTTGCAAAGTAGTCTAAATTAAGTAAATTTTTTAGCTATGCATATTTTACAAACCGTCTATAACGTTTTTTCTATCTCTGTATCTTTATTTTATTGCTACCTTTATGCAAATACATACATGCATATATATTCATGTTAATGTTTGTAATTAATAAATTCTTTTGTCTCATATAGTTCTATAAACACAATAAATGGCAAAAAGACATATAATAGTGTATGAAAGAATGCTTAATATTCATGCACAAACTCTTGGAAATAATAATATCTAAATTTAGGTAATCAAAGACTGTATTAGAAAAGACTGTTGTTATACACAGATCATTATGATAAGTCATTTCATTTAGTCACTCAACAATATATCCATATAGGAAATGCCACAATGCTCCATACATGTATGCAAGTTAATTAACAATTAAAAAAATAAAAATGTCAAACATAGGGGCTGGGATTTAGCTCAGCGGCATAAGCGCCTGCCTTGCAAGCGCGCAGTGCTGAGTTTGATTCCTGGTACCGATAAAAAAAAATGTCAAACATTTTAAAAGAGTGTCAAAATAGGATGGTATTCTCATCTCATAATCTGAAAACATCTCACAGAGATAATTAATATAGAGAGCAGCACAGGACTAGTAAGGACATTGTTTGATTCAGGAAAAGCAAGTGGCTCAACCCAGTGCACAAGAGGGCTTTCTTACAGGACACATGTTTCTCTGCAATGGCCAGTGCTCAGAGGAAGCTGTTGACTGGGAAAGTTTTATAGCTTAAAACTGAGATAACTGGAGAAATCCAAAATGTAATCCCTGTGAGAATGGGAACCAGAATATATTTGGCCAAGCCAAGTGGTGGGCAGCTGAAATTACTTTGTCATTCTCAAATATATTCAAACTAATTTTGAAAAGAAGAGAAACAAAAATAACAGCAAATACTATCTACTTCTTGTGAGAAAAACTATACTTGTATTTTTGTAATCACACAAAATATTATCTATATATTCTTATAAGTTCTGCAAATTTCATAAGCTTTTGCCATGATAAATCTCCCTACAGCTAATCTTTGAATTATCTATTTTTGTTCCATCATTAATCTGTACTGTTTATCTAGTAAGGGGACTTTGCTGTATTTTCCCAGAAGTATGATATTTGGAGTCTTGTAACTAACTCTGTTCTGTTCATTTAAAAAAATAAGATATTTAGATCATAATATCAAAATCTAACTAATTTTAAAATGATTTTAGAACATCTTTTTATCAACTGCTAAGAGCTCATTCCATAAGAGAGTGTGGTGGGCCTCAAAGTGACAGTTATAAAAACTACACCTTACCCTATCAACTTTATATATTTGTGATGCATAGTAGTTGTTTTCAGTTTGGGAAATTGTTACATAAACATAATGCATCCTGATTATCTTCACTCCACTTCCTTACCTGTACTCTATCATTCTCTCTCCAATACTCTGCCTTCCTCGAAATTTAATAATGGTGAATTAGTGTTTAAAGCAAATGTTGCATTTACTTTGAATGTCATGTCAAATAGAAAATTGCTATAGCAGTTGACATGTACATTTTCAGAGTTTATGATTTTGCTCCTTCCTTGAAAACATAATCAAGTTCCTTAAGAAACTTATAAAATCTGTCCAAATATTATGATAAGTTGTCTGAAAAACAAGGATAAGCTTGAGATTGCTTCAAAATTGACAATATTCTAGTTCAAAATAACTGTTTATTATTCATAACATGGCAATCAAAAGTCATTCTTCAATATGCATTTATTTTTATTGAGACTTCTTCTGTAGCCATTAAACCACATCCTTTATAATTTTTGTTACTAAATGATCCCACTGTATGTAAAACAACATTTTCATGCATTAACTTAATTCTAACATGAAAATATTAATTTTTGCAACTTAAACACCTTAAGACTGGTTTTCAAAATCTACTACTCCTACTGTGTTAATATGGCTAGGATCATATACAGACCATTCAAAATGATATATTTGATTTGATAAGAATTTATACTTTTTAGTATAAATTTTAGTATAAATTTAGTATAAATACTATCAATACATTTTGTCTTTATTTCAATGAATTTTAATGTATATTATTTCTTATATAAACTGAGAATTATTCAATTGTCAAGAGAATGTAGTAAATATATAACAGTTAATTATCAAAGTGATTTTCTACTAGTTATTGAAAATCATATCCTTCTAATTTAATGATTACTTTCATATAAATTACTTTCTTATTTATAATATATTTAGTTCATATAATATTTTTGCCAATATTTAATTGCATTTTATCATGGTTCTGTAACATTAAATATTTATAAGTATACTTATACAACATAGGAATAAATAAAGATGGAGTTATCCCAAAATGTGAGGTCAGAAGTGCAAGAAAGACTAGATTTAAGCCATATATACCTTTAAATAAATTGTTGAATCATGCAAGCTGTGCATCCTTTTTCCAAAACACATTGAAATACCATCTAGCCAAAGCTTGCTACACATTAAAATCCCCACGGTGAAGTTTACAACTTCATTTTCAGTCAGATGAATATCCACAAGAGTCCTATCACCTGCAAATTCCTCTCTCAGAGATTGTCTATCTCTATCTCTTCTATCTCTGTCTTTATCTGTCTCTATTTATCCTTTAATAAGTAAATTTCCTATATGTTGATGATAAATATCCTATATATTTATCCTTTACATATAATCTGCCATACATATGTATGTATCACCCAAGCACTTTCTTATGAAATAGCTTTCAACTTGTCTCTATGAATCTAAATCTCTAACACAAAATGACATGATGCTCCTATTTACCTATCTGTGTTTTCCTTTAAAATTTATTTGACATCTGTAAGACCTAGTAACACATTTGAGTATCAAAATTTTTGTCTAATAGTTACAAGTATGAACAGCTCAAAGAAACTCTTGCCTCTTGATAGGTGTGCCTGAATTTCTCTCCAAGATCATGAGAACTTGGTATATTTAAGTGCTCCTACCTACAGTTCTCTTTTCTGAAGGTTTTCAGTTGTAATGGTTTTCATGAAAACTGTGAGCAAAACAATTTACAACACAGATGAACGTGTAAATGAAGGTATTGGCATAGTAATTTATTAAAAATATCCTGAATGTTGTTTATTATCCTTTTTTTAATGAACACATCTACAGTGTATGGATTAACTCGTTTTTATTGAAACCTGTAACTGGTTACATTATTAGTGGAACTTCTGGTTGATGATGTAGTATTAATATAACTAATACAATATACATTGATGGCCAATTCTCCACCTGCTTGGGAAAAGCATGAGGGTACCTCTAGGGTTACAAAAGGGAAAAATGGAGATATTTTCTTGAATGCATTTTAATTTTATTTGAAAATGCAATATTAAATCAATAAGTATACAATAGTTAGTCACATGAAAAGCTTGGATAGATGTTAGAGAAAATTATGAAGTTGCTTGATCATGTATATGAAAAAATACAACCTAATAAGAGCAGGAGAATTGGGGCTGTCTTCTGTGTTGAACTATTACATAAAATAAGTGTGCAAAGTAGATGCCTACAGAGAGAAAGAGCACATACCTGTGAAACAAGAAGCCCGTGCAAAATCACTGAACTAAAAGCAATGTAAGGCGTTAAAAGAAAGAGAAAAAAGTCTCAGCAATTTCAAAAGATAAATAATGACTGACTGTTAAACAACTTCAATACACAGAAGAGGAAATGTTAAGTTACAAGAAGATGGGGATTAAAATTAATCTTTCTCAACTTCAGCACATAATAGGCTTTAAACTCAAGACAGCTATTTGGTATATAAAGATTTATTTAAATAAAATGTATTTAAATATCATTCCTAGCCTTTAGTGCATGGGTTCAAAGCACAGACTCCACTTTGGAACCCTCTACACCAATTCCAGAGGTTGCCAAACCCAGCTTGGCAACCTTTTAAGAATTATATTAAAACAGATCAAAATATGGTTTGTGGCAAAGTATTCCAATCAGAGAAAGGATTACTGAAAATTTTTTTTCTGTTTGCAACAAATAATATTTTCCAATAGTTTTTAAAGTTTTAATTATTCACAATGAAAAATTTACTGGGATAAATTCTAAAAGGTTTGACAATAATAAATGTTGGTAAGGATATGGCTCAGCACCTCCTCTACATTGCTGGTAGTGGTGGTACGTGGTACAGACAAACTAAAAAAAATTGATCTATAATTATGTGAGATGTTTTGATTTTCACCAGGGTCATTTGAAAGTACATTGTTAGGACTTCAAAGATGTAACAACTGGTATATCATCATATTAAAATACTTGCACATTGAAAAAAATCGCCCAACATAGTAAAAAGAAACCCAAAGAGTAGGAAAACATTTTTGCAAATTGTCCCTCAGACAGAGTGCTTTTATTGAGAATGTGTAAATAATGACAAAAAGCAAGATCCCCAAATTTAAAGGCCCAGTCCAAATTTAAAGGCCCAGTCCAAAAATGGGCATCTAAGATGAATATATGTTCTCAGATGAAGAAATACAAATGGCAAATAAATGTACGAAAGAATTTTTAACATCATTGATCTTTTGAGAAATGTAAATTGCAACAACACTGAGATATCATCTCACTCCAGCAATAGTAGCTAACATCAAGAAATTAACCAATAACAAATGCTGGCCCGGCTTTGGAGAAAAATGAACCCTCCTACATTTTGGTGGGAGTGTAGACTGGTACAGCTACTGTGGAAATCAGTGAGGAGATTACTAAAAACTAGGATTAGACATTCCATTCCATTCAGCTATTCCCCTTCTGGGCATTTTCCCAGAAGAATTGAAAACATCATCTCATAGCAATATATGTGCACCCATATTTATAGTTGCATAATTTGTAATAGCCAGATCTTGGAAACAAGTCAAATGCCCATCAACTGTGGAATGGATAAAAAAAAATGTGGAATTATATAGTAGAATATTACTCAGCCTTAAAGAGTGACAAACTCAAGGATTTAAAAGGCAAAATGAGGCAACTAGAAACTATACTCATAAGTGAAATAAATCAGACTTGCATGTGTAAACACCATATTGTCTCACAGGTGTAAGAAACTGAAAAATAAATAACATCCAAAAGTTACACAATAGATATGGGAAAAGGGAAAGAAACTGCTGAAAAGAAAATTATATTGTTTGATTAATCTTTCATGCTTGTATCTGGTAACCTAAACAACTATTTTGAAGATTATAATACTCAATATAACAGCCATTGTTAAATTTCTATCATCTTGTTTTGGAATCCTGTATCACTACTGTTGTTTTTTTTGTTGTTGTTGTTGTTGTCATTTTGCTTTTATTCTTATTTTGTGGTTGCTGGTTTGGTTCTTGATTTTACTGTTTTTTCACTGTAAAACAGAAAGCTAAGTGCATTGTTGAGAAAAAAGATAATATATATATGAATATATTATAGTATTTTCTATGTATTCCTTGAAAATAGCAGGACTGTTGAATACACGTTCACACACAAAC